>JARAOO010000103.1:17500-22500 GCA_029379385.1 Quillaja saponaria
GATTCATTGGGTAGGATGGCGGAACGCACCAAGGACCAATCCATTTATTCTGAGGGGTCATCGGCTAACCCTAAATCTGAAATAGATATTGAAAGAGTAAATATTCGCCCGCGAATATTTTGATTTTATTGGATTTATAAATTTTGGCCAATCCGATATGATAATAAAAGGCAAAACAAAAGAAAGACTCATTATAACAATAACATTAGAACAAAAAAACATTATCTATTTATCTATTTAGATATTATATAGATAGCAAGAATTGTCTAGAATCTATAATCTAAATAGAATACATGTTTAGTTCTATATCAAAACAAGCTATACAAATTTCCAATAGACCCATAGAAATATATGTATATTCTTTTTTAATCGTTTCATTCGTGAGGAGCTGGATGAGAAGAAACTCTCATGTCCAGTTCTGTAGTAGAGATGGAATTGAGAAACAACCATCAACTATAACCCCAAAAGAACCAGATTCCGTAAACAACATAGAGGAAGGATGAAAGGCATATCCTACCGAGGTAATCATATTTGCTTCGGTAGATATGCTCTTCAGGCACTTGAACCCGCTTGGATCACATCTAGACAAATAGAAGCAGGGCGGCGGGCAATGACACGAAATGCCCGCCGCGGCGGAAAAATATGGGTACGCATATTTCCAGACAAACCAGTTACAGTAAGACCTACAGAAACGCGTATGGGTTCGGGAAAGGGGTCTCCCGAATATTGGGTAGCTGTCGTTAAACCAGGTAGAATACTTTATGAAATGGGAGGAGTCGCAGAAAATATAGCCAGAAAAGCGATTTCAATAGCGGCGTCAAAAATGCCTATACGAACTCAATTTATTATTTCGGGATAAAATAAGAATGTAGAACCAAAGGAAAGGGGTCTTTGGGATGAAAAAAAAAAAAACAATTGCAATTGTAGGTTTCTTTTTTTTTTTTTTGACAAACAATATTTCTTTTTTTTTTACTTCGACTTTTGCACCACTGAAAGAACAGAAAAAAAAAAATGATATGATTCAACCTCAAACCCATTTGAATGTAGCGGATAACAGCGGGGCCCGCGAATTGATGTGTATTCGAATCATAGGAGCTAGTAATCGACGATATGCTTATATTGGTGACGTTATTGTTGCTGTAATCAAGGAAGCAGTACCAAATACACCTTTAGAAAGATCAGAAGTGATCAGAGCTGTAATTGTACGTACTTGTACAGAACTCAAACGTAAGAACGGTATGATAATACGATATGATGATAATGCTGCGGTTGTCATTGATCAAGAAGGAAATCCAAAAGGAACTCGAATTTTTGGTGCGATTGCCCGGGAATTGAGACAGTTAAATTTCACTAAAATAGTTTCATTAGCACCTGAGGTATTATAAAACGAGACCGTGATAGAGTTAGTTATAGTATTTGAATGAAATAGATTCATTAATAGATTGTGTCTCACGCATATACCTTTTATAAAAATATTTAATAATTCTAAATATCTAAATAAAAAAAAAAAAAGAGAAAAAAGAACATGTTGATTAGATCAAAAGTCAGGGGAAACAATCATTTTAGTTTATCATGGGTAAAGATACTATTGCTGACATAATAACCTCTATACGAAATGCTGACATGAATAGAAAAGGAACGGTTCGAATACCATCTACTAACATCACCGAAAACATTGTTAAAATACTTTTACGAGAAGGTTTTATTGAAAACGTGAGGAAACATCGGGAAAGCGACAAATATTTTTTGGTTTTAACTCTACGACATAGAAGAAATAGGAAAGGGTCCTATAAAACTCTTTTTAATTTAAAGCGGATCAGTAGACCCGGTCTACGAATTTATTCTAATTATCAACGAATTCCTAGAATTTTAGGCGGGATGGGGATTGTAATTCTTTCTACTTCTCGAGGTATAATGACAGACCGAGAGGCCCGATTCGAAAAAATTGGCGGAGAAATTTTGTGTTATATATGGTAATCTTTCTGATATCCGAATTATATGAGGAACTTCCATACATATTTGTGAAATGTGAAAAAAGAGAGAAAACGGACAGATTTCTAATATAACTCCTCCTACATTAGTTAATACGTCAAGGGGATTTGACTTTGTATCTAGCATAAAATAAAAAAAAAAAGGATTCATGAAGATTTAATTACTAAATAACTTCCCAATAGTATGCTCTAGGTTCGTTTAGATTCTAATTCTAGGTTATGTTTCAGGAAGGGTTCGACGGAGTATACTACCAGGAGATAAAATAAAGTAAAAATGGAAGTAAATCGTTTTGATTCAACCAGAGAGCATCTAATTTATAGACTCCGGAACAACGATTCGAATGATTAGGCAGTTTTTTCAATTTCAACATTCCTTTTATGGGAATACAATTCGAAGTTCAAAATTTCAGGAAAACCCATTTTCTTCCAATAAATAGATTCAGAATTAAGTTAAGGAATGACAAATATGAAAATAAGGGCCTCCGTTCGTAAAATTTGTGAAAAATGTCGACTGATTCGTAGGCGAAGACGAATTATAGTAATTTGTTCCAACCCAAGACATAAACAAAGACAGGGATAATCTTTCAAAAAACAAAAAAAAAGGGGGGGGCTCCAGAAAGGACCAGATGTACAAATCCAAAATATTATATAAATTTATATAATCAAATAATTATATAAGAAATATAATTATATAAGAAATAGCTAAAATAGAAATAATATTAATAAAATAATATTAAAGAATATAGAATAGAAAGAATCTGTTTTGACATGAAATGGATATATCCATATATCTCTGACTTATATTTATGAGATAATAAAATATGGCAAAACCTATACCAAGAACTAGTTCACGTAGGAATGGGCGTATTAGTTCACGTAAGAATGCGCGTAGAATACCAAAGGGAGTTATTCATGTTCAAGCTAGTTTCAACAATACCATTGTGACTGTTACGGATGTACGAGGTCGGGTGATTTCTTGGTCCTCCGCCGGTACTTGTGGCTTCAAAGGTACAAGAAGGGGGACACCATTTGCCGCTCAAACCGCAGCAGGAAATGCTATTCGGACAGTAGCGGATCAAGGTATGCAACGGGCAGAAGTCATGATAAAAGGTCCCGGTCTCGGAAGAGATGCGGCATTAAGAGCTATTCGTAGAAGTGGTATACTATTAAGTTTCATACGGGATGTAACCCCTATGCCACATAATGGCTGTAGGCCCCCTAAAAAAAGACGTGTGTAAAAATAAACATTAAAGAGATTTCAAGAGAAATAAATAATTCAAGGATTTTATCAAAATATATTACTATGGTTCGAGAGAAAGTAAGAGTATCTACTCGGACACTACAGTGGAAGTGCGTTGAATCAAGAGCAGACAGTAAACGTCTTTATTATGGACGCTTTATTCTGTCTCCACTTATGAAAGGTCAAGCTGATACAATAGGCATTGCGATGCGAAGAGCTTTGCTCGGAGAAATAGAGGGAACATGTATCACACGTGCAAAATCTGAGAAAATACCCCATGAATATTCGACCATAGTAGGTATTCAAGAATCGGTACATGAAATTTTAATGAATTTAAAAGAAATTGTATTGAGAAGTAATCTGTATAGAACGCGGGACGCGTCCATTTGCGTCAAGGGTCCTGGATATGTAACTGCTCAAGACATTATTTTACCACCTTCTGTGGAAATCGTTGATAATACACAACATATAGCTAACCTAACAGAACCCATTCATTTTTGTATTGGATTACAAATTGAGAGGAATCGTGGATATCGTATAAAAACGCCAAATAACTTTCAAGACGGAAGTTATCCTATAGATGCTGTATTCATGCCTGTCCGAAATGCAAATCATAGTATTCATTCTTATGTGAATGGAAATGAAAAACAAGAGATACTTTTTCTTGAAATATGGACAAATGGAAGTTTAACTCCCCAAGAAGCACTTTATGAAGCCTCCCGTAATTTGATTGATTTATTTATTCCTTTTTTACATGCAGAAGAAGAAAACTTACATTTAGAAAACAATCAACACAAAGTTACTTTACCCCTTTTTACTTTTCATGATAGATTAGCTAAACTAAGGAAAAATAAAAAAGAAATAGTATTGAAATATATTTTTATTGACCAATCAGAATTGCCTCCCAGGATCTATAATTGTCTCAAAAGGTACAATATACATACATTGTTGGACCTTTTGAATAAGAGTCAAGAAGACCTTATGAAAATTGAACATTTTTGCATAGAAGATGTAAAACATATATTGGACATTCTAGAAATAGAAAAGCATTTTGCATAAATTTGAAATCCATTGGATTTTTTCATCTTTTTTTTAGAAAAAAAAAAGATGAAAATGTGGGTTTTTGAATCTTTAGCACAAATCCATATACGCGGAATAGCTTCAAATGAATTGAATAGATGTATCTAGGGATTATTCGCTTCAAAGTGAATTCTCCCTAGATACACGCGTCATGATATTTTATTTCACAATTAAATCAGTTTAAAAAAGACCTAAAGTTAGGGATTTATCAATAGGTAATGTTGCTCCAATACCCAACCAAAGGGCTACTGCGGTACCAATCAAAAATACGGTTGTCGCTACTGGACGACGAAATGGGTTTTGGAATTTATTAACATTCTCCAAAAAGGGTACTGTTAATAATCCCGCGGGTACCGAAACCATTAAAAGAACACCCAATAACTTATTAGGCACTGTACGAAGTATTTGAAATACGGGAAAGAAATACCATTCGGGCAATATTTCCAAAGGAGTTGCAAAGGGATCCGCAGGTTCCCCAATCATTGATGGTTCTAGAACCGCTAAACCTACGTTACACGCAATAGTACCTAGAATTACTACCGGAAAAATATATAAAAGATCATTGGGCCATGCGGGTTCTCCGTAATAATTATGACCCATTCCTTTAGCCAATTTAGCTCTTAATACAGGATCATTCAAGTCAGGTTTTTTTGTTATTGGGATAGGTGAATTCTTATAGATCCATCCCC
>JARAOO010000104.1:22500-24242 GCA_029379385.1 Quillaja saponaria
AATATTCGCCCGCGAATATTTTGATTTTATTGGATTTATAAATTTTGGCCAATCCGATATGATAATAAAAGGCAAAACAAAAGAAAGACTCATTATAACAATAACATTAGAACAAAAAAACATTATCTATTTATCTATTTAGATATTATATAGATAGCAAGAATTGTCTAGAATCTATAATCTAAATAGAATACATGTTTAGTTCTATATCAAAACAAGCTATACAAATTTCCAATAGACCCATAGAAATATATGTATATTCTTTTTTAATCGTTTCATTCGTGAGGAGCTGGATGAGAAGAAACTCTCATGTCCAGTTCTGTAGTAGAGATGGAATTGAGAAACAACCATCAACTATAACCCCAAAAGAACCAGATTCCGTAAACAACATAGAGGAAGGATGAAAGGCATATCCTACCGAGGTAATCATATTTGCTTCGGTAGATATGCTCTTCAGGCACTTGAACCCGCTTGGATCACATCTAGACAAATAGAAGCAGGGCGGCGGGCAATGACACGAAATGCCCGCCGCGGCGGAAAAATATGGGTACGCATATTTCCAGACAAACCAGTTACAGTAAGACCTACAGAAACGCGTATGGGTTCGGGAAAGGGGTCTCCCGAATATTGGGTAGCTGTCGTTAAACCAGGTAGAATACTTTATGAAATGGGAGGAGTCGCAGAAAATATAGCCAGAAAAGCGATTTCAATAGCGGCGTCAAAAATGCCTATACGAACTCAATTTATTATTTCGGGATAAAATAAGAATGTAGAACCAAAGGAAAGGGGTCTTTGGGATGAAAAAAAAAAAAACAATTGCAATTGTAGGTTTCTTTTTTTTTTTTTTGACAAACAATATTTCTTTTTTTTTTACTTCGACTTTTGCACCACTGAAAGAACAGAAAAAAAAAAATGATATGATTCAACCTCAAACCCATTTGAATGTAGCGGATAACAGCGGGGCCCGCGAATTGATGTGTATTCGAATCATAGGAGCTAGTAATCGACGATATGCTTATATTGGTGACGTTATTGTTGCTGTAATCAAGGAAGCAGTACCAAATACACCTTTAGAAAGATCAGAAGTGATCAGAGCTGTAATTGTACGTACTTGTACAGAACTCAAACGTAAGAACGGTATGATAATACGATATGATGATAATGCTGCGGTTGTCATTGATCAAGAAGGAAATCCAAAAGGAACTCGAATTTTTGGTGCGATTGCCCGGGAATTGAGACAGTTAAATTTCACTAAAATAGTTTCATTAGCACCTGAGGTATTATAAAACGAGACCGTGATAGAGTTAGTTATAGTATTTGAATGAAATAGATTCATTAATAGATTGTGTCTCACGCATATACCTTTTATAAAAATATTTAATAATTCTAAATATCTAAATAAAAAAAAAAAAAAGAGAAAAAAGAACATGTTGATTAGATCAAAAGTCAGGGGGAAACAATCATTTTAGTTTATCATGGGTAAAGATACTATTGCTGACATAATAACCTCTATACGAAATGCTGACATGAATAGAAAAGGAACGGTTCGAATACCATCTACTAACATCACCGAAAACATTGTTAAAATACTTTTACGAGAAGGTTTTATTGAAACGTGAGGAAACATCGGGGGAGAAAGCGACAACTATTTTTTGGTTTTAAACTCACGACATCGACGAGACTAGGAAGGGGTCCTATCAAACTCTTTTTCATTTAAGCGGATCAGTAGACCCGGTCTTACG
>JARAOO010000105.1:0-5000 GCA_029379385.1 Quillaja saponaria
CTGTTAGGTTAGCTATATGTTGTGTATTATCAACGATTTCCACAGAAGGTGGTAAAATAATGTCTTGAGCAGTTACATATCCAGGACCCTTGACGCAAATGGACGCGTCCCGCGTTCTATACAGATTACTTCTCAATACAATTTTTTTAAATTCATTAAAATTTCATGTACCGATTCTTGAATACCTACTATGGTCGAATATTCATGGGGTATTTTCTCAGATTTTGCACGTGTGATACATGTTCCCTCTATTTCTCCGAGCAAAGCTCTTCGCATCGCAATGCCTATTGTATCAGCTTGACCTTTCATAAGTGGAGACAGAATAAAGCGTCCATAATAAAGACGTTTACTGTCTGCTCTTGATTCAACGCACTTCCACTGTAGTGTCCGAGTAGATACTCTTACTTTCTCTCGAACCATAGTAATATATTTTGATAAAATCCTTGAATTATTTATTTCTCTTGAAATCTCTTTAATGTTTATTTTTACACACGTCTTTTTTTAGGGGGCCTACAGCCATTATGTGGCATAGGGGTTACATCCCGTATGAAACTTAATAGTATACCACTTCTACGAATAGCTCTTAATGCCGCATCTCTTCCGAGACCGGGACCTTTTATCATGACTTCTGCCCGTTGCATACCTTGATCCGCTACTGTCCGAATAGCATTTCCTGCTGCGGTTTGAGCGGCAAATGGTGTCCCCCTTCTTGTACCTTTGAAGCCACAAGTACCGGCGGAGGACCAAGAAATCACCCGACCTCGTACATCCGTAACAGTCACAATGGTATTGTTGAAACTAGCTTGAACATGAATAACTCCCTTTGGTATTCTACGCGCATTCTTACGTGAACTAATACGCCCATTCCTACGTGAACTAGTTCTTGGTATAGGTTTTGCCATATTTTATTATCTCATAAATATAAGTCAGAGATATATGGATATATCCATTTCATGTCAAAACAGATTCTTTCTATTCTATATTCTTTAATATTATTTTATTAATATTATTTCTATTTTAGCTATTTCTTATATAATTATATTTCTTATATAATTATTTGATTATATAAATTTATATAATATTTTGGATTTGTACATCTGGTCCTTTCTGGAGCCCCCCCCCTTTTTTTTTGTTTTTTGAAAGATTATCCCTGTCTTTGTTTATGTCTTGGGTTGGAACAAATTACTATAATTCGTCTTCGCCTACGAATCAGTCGACATTTTTCACAAATTTTACGAACGGAGGCCCTTATTTTCATATTTGTCATTCCTTAACTTAATTCTGAATCTATTTATTGGAAGAAAATGGGTTTTCCTGAAATTTTGAACTTCGAATTGTATTCCCATAAAAGGAATGTTGAAATTGAAAAAACTGCCTAATCATTCGAATCGTTGTTCCGGAGTCTATAAATTAGATGCTCTCTGGTTGAATCAAAACGATTTACTTCCATTTTTACTTTATTTTATCTCCTGGTAGTATACTCCGTCGAACCCTTCCTGAAACATAACCTAGAATTAGAATCTAAACGAACCTAGAGCATACTATTGGGAAGTTATTTAGTAATTAAATCTTCATGAATCCTTTTTTTTTTTATTTTATGCTAGATACAAAGTCAAATCCCCTTGACGTATTAACTAATGTAGGAGGAGTTATATTAGAAATCTGTCCGTTTTCTCTCTTTTTTCACATTTCACAAATATGTATGGAAGTTCCTCATATAATTCGGATATCAGAAAGATTACCATATATAACACAAAATTTCTCCGCCAATTTTTTCGAATCGGGCCTCTCGGTCTGTCATTATACCTCGAGAAGTAGAAAGAATTACAATCCCCATCCCGCCTAAAATTCTAGGAATTCGTTGATAATTAGAATAAATTCGTAGACCGGGTCTACTGATCCGCTTTAAATTAAAAAGAGTTTTATAGGACCCTTTCCTATTTCTTCTATGTCGTAGAGTTAAAACCAAAAAATATTTGTCGCTTTCCCGATGTTTCCTCACGTTTTCAATAAAACCTTCTCGTAAAAGTATTTTAACAATGTTTTCGGTGATGTTAGTAGATGGTATTCGAACCGTTCCTTTTCTATTCATGTCAGCATTTCGTATAGAGGTTATTATGTCAGCAATAGTATCTTTACCCATGATAAACTAAAATGATTGTTTCCCCTGACTTTTGATCTAATCAACATGTTCTTTTTTCTCTTTTTTTTTTTTTTATTTAGATATTTAGAATTATTAAATATTTTTATAAAAGGTATATGCGTGAGACACAATCTATTAATGAATCTATTTCATTCAAATACTATAACTAACTCTATCACGGTCTCGTTTTATAATACCTCAGGTGCTAATGAAACTATTTTAGTGAAATTTAACTGTCTCAATTCCCGGGCAATCGCACCAAAAATTCGAGTTCCTTTTGGATTTCCTTCTTGATCAATGACAACCGCAGCATTATCATCATATCGTATTATCATACCGTTCTTACGTTTGAGTTCTGTACAAGTACGTACAATTACAGCTCTGATCACTTCTGATCTTTCTAAAGGTGTATTTGGTACTGCTTCCTTGATTACAGCAACAATAACGTCACCAATATAAGCATATCGTCGATTACTAGCTCCTATGATTCGAATACACATCAATTCGCGGGCCCCGCTGTTATCCGCTACATTCAAATGGGTTTGAGGTTGAATCATATCATTTTTTTTTTTCTGTTCTTTCAGTGGTGCAAAAGTCGAAGTAAAAAAAAAAGAAATATTGTTTGTCAAAAAAAAAAAAAAGAAACCTACAATTGCAATTGTTTTTTTTTTTTTCATCCCAAAGACCCCTTTCCTTTGGTTCTACATTCTTATTTTATCCCGAAATAATAAATTGAGTTCGTATAGGCATTTTTGACGCCGCTATTGAAATCGCTTTTCTGGCTATATTTTCTGCGACTCCTCCCATTTCATAAAGTATTCTACCTGGTTTAACGACAGCTACCCAATATTCGGGAGACCCCTTTCCCGAACCCATACGCGTTTCTGTAGGTCTTACTGTAACTGGTTTGTCTGGAAATATGCGTACCCATATTTTTCCGCCGCGGCGGGCATTTCGTGTCATTGCCCGCCGCCCTGCTTCTATTTGTCTAGATGTGATCCAAGCGGGTTCAAGTGCCTGAAGAGCATATCTACCGAAGCAAATATGATTACCTCGGTAGGATATGCCTTTCATCCTTCCTCTATGTTGTTTACGGAATCTGGTTCTTTTGGGGTTATAGTTGATGGTTGTTTCTCAATTCCATCTCTACTACAGAACTGGACATGAGAGTTTCTTCTCATCCAGCTCCTCACGAATGAAACGATTAAAAAAGAATATACATATATTTCTATGGGTCTATTGGAAATTTGTATAGCTTGTTTTGATATAGAACTAAACATGTATTCTATTTAGATTATAGATTCTAGACAATTCTTGCTATCTATATAATATCTAAATAGATAAATAGATAATGTTTTTTTGTTCTAATGTTATTGTTATAATGAGTCTTTCTTTTGTTTTGCCTTTTATTATCATATCGGATTGGCCAAAATTTATAAATCCAATAAAATCAAAATATTCGCGGGCGAATATTTACTCTTTCAATATCTATTTCAGATTTAGGGTTAGCCGATGACCCCTCAGAATAAATGGATTGGTCCTTGGTGCGTTCCGCCATCCTACCCAATGAATCCTTAGGATTCGTTTTTAATGGAATCTTATGTATTCACAGGTTCCGTCGTTCCCATCGCCTCTCGATTAATGGTTAGGTCTGAATTCTACAATGGAGCCCCCAATGAAATTTGTTCTTGAGTCAACCTTCTCAGTTTTTATTGACTCGAGGCTCTTGATTTGTTTGTTTTATGAATATATTCAGCTAATTATGAATCAATCCGTATTGATGCTTTATTACACTACGTTTTATGAGATGATTCATAGACCTTACATATTGGAATCCTAGATCATTGATATTCTTTTTCTCTCTTTCTTTCACCCTTCCATTTATCCGCGTATTTTTATTGCTTCCCAACTCATAATCAGATTCATAATCAGATTCGTTTTTCTTTTTTTTTTTTATGAAAAAAAGATTTCAGTTGCTATAATGATATCACCAATATATCTTTACTTATATCTTGACTGGCTCTTTTCTTTAGATCCGGATAATGCGAAGCGATGAGTTGGTTATTAGTTTTATAGTTATTAATTCATACTATTATAGTTATTAATTCATACTATTAATTCATACTATGGGCCAATTTCTTTTTTTGTTGAATCCTAACCACTCTAAACAAACCAACGAGTCACACACTAAGCATAGCAATTATATCAATATCAAACGATTAATCTAATTTTTATTCAACCTTATAAAATTGCTTATTTTTTTTATTTAAACGTTAAAGATAAGTAAAAGCTTATTGTTCTTCGTTTACAAATATCCAAATTTTGATGCCTAATACCCCATAAATAGTTCGAACTGTATAGGAACAATAATCAATTTTAGCCCGAATGGTTTGTAGAGGAACCCTGCCTTCTCTGATCCATTCGACACGCGCAATTTCTTTTCCGTCGATACGTCCTGCAATTTGTACTTGAACTCCTTTTGTACCTGCTTGTTCAGTTAATTCAATAGCTTTTTTCATTGCTTTACGAAATGAAACTCTATTCTTTAATTGTCCGGCTATAAATTCTGCAAGAATATTAGGGTGTCCATAAGGGTTTGCTATTCTTGTAATACCAATGTTTAGCTTTCGGTTCACACAATTAAATTTTTTTTGCACATTCATCTGTAATTCTTCAATTCTGCGAGGCTTACCTTCTATTAATAACTTTGGGAATCCCATATAGATTATAACCTGAATCAGATCGATTCTTTTTTGAATCTTTATACGTGCAATTCCCTCGACACCAGAAGATATTCTTATATTTTTTTGTACATAATTCTTGATACAATCTCGTATTTTTTTATCTTCTTGTAGAC
>JARAOO010000108.1:20000-23476 GCA_029379385.1 Quillaja saponaria
GGGTGCGTATAGAAATAGCAGAAGCCTGGGATAGCATTCTATTGACTCAAGTAATAAGAGGTTTATTATTAGTAAGCCAATCGATTCTTAGAAAATATATTCTATTACCTTCATTGATAATAGCTAAAAATATCGTTCGTATACTATTATTTCAATTTCCCGAATGGTCGGAGGATTTAAAGGATTGGAATAGAGAAATGCATGTTAAATGCACCTATAATGGCGTTCAATTATCAGAAACAGAATTTCCGAAAAATTGGCTAATAGACGGTATTCAGATAAAGATCCTATTTCCTTTTCGTCTGAAACCTTGGCACAGATCTAAGTTACGATCCCCTCATAAAGATCCAATGAAAAAAAAAACAAAAAAAAATGATTTTTGCTTTTTAACAGTTTGGGGAATGGAAGCCGAACTGCCCTTTGGTTCTCCCCGAAAACGACTTTCATTTTTTGATCCCATTTTTAAAGAACTAAAAAAAAAAATTATAAAATTAAAAGGGAATCGTTTTGTAGTTCTAAAAGTTTTAAACGAAAGAACCCATTTTTTTTTTTATGTCTCAAAAGAAACAAAAAAATGGATCAGCCAAAGTATTGTATTTCTAAAAAAAAAAATAAAAGAAATCTCAAAAATAAACCCAATTCCGCTATTTGGATTGAGAGAAATATATGAATTAAATGAAACTAAAAAAGATCCCATAATCCGTAATAGTAATCGAATGGTTTATGAATCGTCCATTCCAATTCGATCTATGAATTGGACAAACTATTCACTGACAGAAAAAAAAATAAAAGATCTGAATGATAGAACAAAGACAATCATAAATCAAATAGAAAAAATTACAAAAGACAAGAAAAAGGGGTTTATAACTCCAAATATTCGTTCTAACAAAACTAATTATGATGATAAAAGATTAGAATTACAAAAAAAAAATATTTGGCAAATATTAAAAAGAAGAAATGTTAGATTAATCCGTAAATCACATTATTTTATAAAAGTTTTCATTGAAAGGGTCTACATAGATATCTTTCTATGTATCATTAATATTCCTAGGATCAATGTACAACTTTTTCTTGAATCAACAAAAAAAATGATTAATAAATACATTTACAATAATGAAGCAAATCAAAAAAGAATTGATAAAACAAATCAAAGTATAATTCACTTTATTTCGACTATAAAAAAGTCACTTTTTAAGATTACTAATATTAGTAATAAGAATTCACAAATTTTTTGTGACATATCCTACTTGTCACAAGCATATGTCTTTTACAAATTATCACAAAGCCAAGTTATTAATTTATATAAGTATAAGTTAAAATCTGTTTTTCAATATCATGGAACGTCCCCTTTTCTTAAGAATGAAATAAGGGATTATTTTGTTGGAGTACAGGGAATATTTACTTCCAAATTAACGCATAAGAACCTTCGCAATTCCGTAATGAATCAATGGAAAAACTGGTTAAAGGGTCATTATCAATATGATTTATCTCAGATTAGATGGTCTAGATTAGTACCACAAAAATGGCGAAATAGAATTAATCAACGTCGTATGGCTCAAAATAAAGATTTAACCAAATGTAATTCATATGAAAAAAATCCATCAATTCATTATGAAAAACCATTTGAAGCAGACTCATTACCAAATCAAAAAAATAAATTTAAAAAACAATATAGATATGATCTTTTATCATCTAAATCTATTAATTATACGGATAAGAAAGCCTCATATATTTATGGATATAGATCGCTATTACAAGCAAATAATAACCAAGTGATTTCTTATAATTACAACACACATAAAATGGATACGTTGACAGATATCCTTATCAATAATTATCTAGTAGAAGATGATATTCTAGATATGGAAAAAAATACGGATAGAAAATATTTTGATTGGAGAATTCTTCATTTTTGTCTTAGAAATAAGATCGATATTGAGACCTGGATCAATACCGGCACTGACAGTAATAAAAATATTAAGCCTGGAGCTAATAATTATCAAATAATTGATAAAACAGATAAGAAGGTTTTTTTTTATTATCTTACGATTCATCAAAAAAGAAACCCATCCAGTCAAAAAAAAACCTTTTTTGATTGGATGGGAATGAATGTAGAAATACCAAGTCGTCCCATATCGAATTTGGAACTTTGGTTCTTCTCAAAATTTTTGATATTTTATAATGCATATACGAGTAAACCGTGGGTCATACCGATCAAATTACTTCTTTTCAACTTTAATGTAAAAAAAAATGTTAGTGAAAATAAAAGCATGACTGGAAAGAAAAAAAGAGATATTTTTGTATCATCGAATGAAAAAAAACTTCTTGAATTAGAGACTCGAAATCAAGGAGAAAGAGAATACGCGGTTCGAGCAGATCTTGAATCAACTCTCTCAAACCAAGAAAACGATGTTGAAGAAGATTATGACAGATCGGACATGAAAAGGGATAGAAATAAAAATAAATACAAGAACAACACGGAAGCAGAACTTGAGTTCTTCCTAAGAAGGTATTTGCGTTTTCAATTGAGATGGGATTATTCTTTAAATCAAAGAATAATCAATAATATCAAAGTATATTGTCTCCTGCTTAGACTGAAAAATCCAAGAGATATTTCTATATCCTCTATTCAAAGAGGAGAACTGAGTCTAGAGATTCTGATGATTCAGAAGGATTTCACTCTTACAGAATTGATGAAAAAAGGAATATTGATTATCGAACCAGTCCGTCTGTCTATAAAAAAGGATGGACAATTTATTATGTATCAAACCATAGGCCTTTCATTGATTCATAAGAGTAAGCACCAAATTAATCAAAGATACCGAGAAAAAAGCTATGTTGATAAGAAGAATTTTGATAAACCCATTGCAAGACATCAAAAGATGACTGAAAATAAAGACAAAAATCATTATGATTTGCTTGTTCCCGAAAATATTTTATGCTCTAGACGTCGTAGAGAATTGAGAATTCTAATTTATTTAAATTCTAGAAATAAAAAAGGTATGCATAAAAATACGGCATTTTGCAATGGGGATAGGGTAAATAATTGCTATCAAGTTTTGGCTAAAAACAAAGATCTTGATAGAGATAAAAATAAACTAATTAATTTAAAGTTATTTCTTTGGCCAAATTATCGATTAGAAGATTTAGCCTGTATGAATCGCTATTGGTTTAATACCAATAATGGTAGCCGTTTCAGTATGATAAGGATACATATGTATCCGCGATTGAGATTGAAAATTCGTTAATCATACATTTTTATTAGATTTCCCATACCATATCTGGTATGCAAAGACAAAGAGATGCGCACACGCGTTGTCTTACATTCTATTCTGAAACATGATACTAATTCAATAACGTATCCATTCAATCTAGAAATGAATCAACAAAATCATTTTTTTTATATATTTTTTAGTCTAAAATTTTTCTTTTGTGAATGCAGAAATATACTATTGTATACCTATTCGAATCCAATA
>JARAOO010000109.1:0-23482 GCA_029379385.1 Quillaja saponaria
AGGCAACACAAGTTTCTAAATTTTTTGTCTTTTTCTTTTTAGCATATGTTTTAGAAAGTGTTGTTTATTTTTTAGCAGGGATATCATGTTTTATCTCCTTCCAACTTGGGCATTACTAAGGACAAGGATTAGTGAGCTTTTTGCTTTTCTAAATTGACACGGGAGTTTTTCTTATCCTTATTCCTTTTATATTTTTATCATTAACTGATGTTAAGCGCAGGTTCATATTACTTCCATAATTGCCAAGCTTGAGGGCGTATTGAATCAAGACCCATATATAATGTTATATGACACTTTGAGTGGAAGCCACTCATTTAGGAGCACTTTTCCAATTGTCAAGCCGACGACTATAAATCAAGCTCTTATTAGGAGACAACCCAAGTTTTAAAATTTTTGTCTTTTTTTTTAGCATATGTTTTAGAAAGTGTTATTTATTTTTTAGCAGAGGTATCATTTTTTATCTCCTTCCAACTTGGGCGTTACCAAGGACAATGATTAGTGAGCTCTCCGCTTTTCTACATTGACAAGGGAGTTTTTCTTATCCTTATTCTTTTTATATTTTATCATTAAGTTTAGAGTTTATCTTAAGTTTGGGAGAGAGCTTTATTAGTGTACTTGCTATTTTTAGTCTTTTGCTTGAGATGTTTTATGCTTTTTCGATGATTTCCCTATCCAATGATAATATTGTGGTTAATTATGATTTTGACTTTTGGAAAATTATGGGCATAATTTGAGTTTATGTTAAATTTTTGTGTTAGTAACATTGTTAGGATGTGATTTCCAAACTTTATGCGCTTGATGTTTTGCTTAACATACTTATTTAGAGACCGTTTATGTTTAAAAAGTTTAGTTTTAGTTTAAAATTTTAGAATTTGTTTGATTCTCTCTTGGGATGAAATCTTATACAATACTGAGTTAAGGACATGATTTAGTCCATTTTTGGACCGTTTGAGTTTTTTATGCCAACCTTGATAAATTGTTTTCTTTAGTATACCCCGTTGAGCCAAAATTGACCTTTTCTTCTTTTAGACACATTAATTTTTCCCCTAATCCTTTTTTAAATTCTTTTGGCACCATTCACTTTTAAGAATGTTGATCTTTCTTGGAAGATTATGGATTTATATGATGAAAAAAAAAAAGGAAGGAGTTTATTTGTGTTCACTGTTCACCCCGTTTTTTCATAATAAATTGAAGGTAGAATTTGGGAGTGTACCATGAAGTTGTTTAAGAAGGGAATTTGTACTTCAAGTATCAAGAAAGTTTTCCATACCTTGTGCTCTTGTTGTAACATTGAGGGCAATGTTAATTTTAAGTTAGGGGATAGGAATTCTTCGAATTATGATTAAAATTGCTTTAACTTTTGAAAGAAAAAAGGGAAAGGGTCAAGAAGAAAAAAAAGGTGGAATTTGTGGGAGATAAAAGAAAGTGGAAGCCAAGTATGGGTGTATTACTTAGAATGTGAAGGGGAGTTTACAAAAGGTCATAGAATGAATAATATGCTTAGGGTGATTTTGAGCCTTATAATATCCTGTATCATACCTTCTACCTTAGCCTTACAATTACAAGCTTATAAAGTCCTAATGATCCTTAACCAAGTGTAGTCTATATCAGTGGAAAGAGAGATAAAAAGCAAACCTATGGGGATTGAATGCTAAGCTTTATTTTTCAAAGACATAAATTAATCTGGATTGCATTGAAGTTCTAAATAAAAAGATCATGCACACACACGAGTGAAAATCCATTTGAGAATGAGACCTAATGCTTGAATTGAATTATAAATTTATATGATTTCCTATGATTTTCCTAAGTCAATAGTTTTAAAAGGAATATATTTGAGGATACTTTGGAATACATTGATTTAGTGTTGATTTATCTCTTGCTTGTCATGTTCGTTTATGTGTTTATTTTTTCTTTTGTCTCGAGGACTAGCAAAACTTTAAGTTTAGGGGTGTGATAACACTTGGAAATGTAGTTATTTTATATCCTTTTAGTCATATTATTTTAGCTATGCTCTAGAGTTTTAATTGGTTTTTCCTTAGTTTTAGTCAAATCCTAGTTAAAGTCTTTATTGTATTAGGATGATGAATCCTAGTTAATTTAGGCTTTGATTAGGGGTTTTATATGAGTTTTAGTTTATTCTAACTTAGTTAGTTGGTATGTCTTGAATGTATAATACAAAAAGGAGTCCTCTTGGAAATCAAATTATAGGTGAATTTGGCCTCAAAATTGCAAAAATTGCAAAACGACATTGTTGCTGCTAGAAGTCCTTACACTGAGGTGCCAAAGGATTCATGTTGGAGGTTCCATGGGAAGCACTAAGGCACCCAGAAAGATGAGGCTGTGGCTCCAAGCCCGCTTCCTAGGTCTTAACTTATCGATTTTTGAGGCCGTGGCACTGGGAAGCTGCAGCCGCCGCGCCAATGCGATTCCGAGACCAAATTGAAGTGAAATTGAAGGTTTTTAAAGCCTATAAAAGAAGGACTAACTTAAGAACTTGAGATACACAATTGTACACAATTGGAGACACAATTAAGCTTAGATTTTCTAGAGAAAAGGAAGCCATCAATGTGTGCAAGGATGCTAGAAAAGCTTGGATGTTGAAGATGAAGACTAAAAACCTATCGATTTTCTATTATTCCACTCTTTGAGTTTATGTCTACACTAGGTGGCATGAACTAATTTATTCTCTAGGATTATAATTGAACTCAACATGTAGCTTGATAGTTTTTATTATTTATTGATTGCTTAGGGTTTGGTATATGAATTGTTTATTTCATTCTATGCTTAATGCTTCTAATTGATTAGCTACCAATTAGATTGATGTGGTAAACATTAACAAACTTGGAAAAGGGAGTTTAGGTTTAGTTTTGAGTGATATAACACTTGTTTGAATTCATTCACATAATTGTTTGAATTTGATTTGTGTGTAGGATAGGAATATACCTATATGCCTTGTGTAGCCAATTTAGGTCTAATCTAAATGAGTCTTGCTTAACTTAAATCCTCATAGGAATATACTGACATTAGTTAGGATATATATTTATAAGACATAGGAATATACTTATAATTGAATTGGAACCATAGGTTAATAATTCTATACCATAACCATGCATGATAAGATAATAATTAGTCAAGTGAAGTGTTGAGAGAAATTGTAATTCCAGGCCTTTATCCATTGAAAGCTTAAGTTTAATTTGTCATTAGTTAGATTTAGTTTAAATTCGATTTTTTTCTATCATAATTTGTTTGTTTGAATAAAATTAGGATTGTGTTAATTTTAATACTTAGCAAGATATTAGTGACAATTCCTCGTGGGAACGATACTCTACTTACTCTATATTACTTGAGGACGATACGTGCACTTGCTTAAAATCCATGTCAACCCTCAAATAATATAGATAGAAGTTAAAGATCGTTCCTACAAGGAGTTTTTTTAAATATTATGCTAAGTATTAAAATTTGCAATTCCAATCTTATTCAAATGATTAAATTTTGGGTTAGATTATGAACCAATTAAACTTCCTTCAACACTTCGCTTAAATTATATTATTTTGTCTTGCTTAGTTATGGCAAAAAATTATTAACCTAACGTTATTAATCAATTGTAAGCCAATTCCTATGTCTTATAATATTATCTCAATTAATCAATTCATTATATTCCAATGTGAATTAAATTAAAAATGTCATTAAGATTGGACCTAACTTGGTTACACAGGGCATAATAGTTATATTCCTACCCTATACCTAAATCAAATTCCATAACATGTGTTGAATTCAATCAAGTGCTAATTCATTAAAAGCTACCCTAACTTACTTTTCTAAGTAAATTTTGTAATTCAATCTAAAAGATGGCTAGTCAATTAGAAGCATTAAGCATAGAATGAAACTAAATAAATCATATTGTAAAACCTAAGTAATCCATACATAATATAATATCTAGCTAGATGTTAAGTTCTAGTTACAATTCTAGAAAGGAAACTACTCCATGCGAATTAGTATAAACATGGATTCAGCAATAATAAGCATCAAAGTAATACAATAAAAGTAAAGAAGGAGTAGAAATAGAGAAAGCTATGACGGCCTTCAAGCTCCCATGATCCTTGCTCAATTTACTTCCTTACACCCCTTGACAAACTCTAAAACTCCAGAAAACTTAGCTAACTTCTATCCTCTAAGTACTCAAGATAGTCCCCCTTTTATAGGCTTAAAAACCCTCAATTTCTTTTCAAAATGGACTGGGAATTGTATCAGTGTTGTGGCTATAGCTTCCGATGTTGTGGCTTCAAAAGTTGATAAAATAAGGACCTTAACAGAGGGCTTGGGGCCGTGGCTCCATCTTTCTGGTGCAGCGGCACCCACCTAGAATCACACTAGCGTCATAGCGCCAAGCTGGTCCTGCTCTCCTTGTCTTGTGCATTTTAAGTGTTTCAGCCTCTAAATTAACTTCTAATTGGACTCCTTCTTTTATTAGACATTCAAAACACGAAGACTAAGTTAACACATGTTAGAACTCCTATAAAACACTTAAATCCTAATCTTAAAATAACTAGGAATCGACATCCTAATATAATACGGACTCGACTAGAAATTCAACTAAAGGTAAGCAAAAACCTACTAAAACTCTAGAACATAGCTAAATTAATATAAGTAAAAGAATGCAAAGTAACTCTTTTTTCAATAGTTATCACCAGCAACCAGAAAGACTTTTTATTTTTGCTACTGAGTTAAATCTCCAAGTAAACGAATCATGATCACATTGCCCTAAGTACCCAAATTTTCTTCTGTCCTGCAATGTTAGTACCAGTTGCTATAAGGGGTTTGGAGTTCTTAACAACCCAACCAAGTTTACCATGCCATTTGCAATCCTTTCTGCAATTTTGCAAGAAAGAGTTGTGTAACCAATTTGGTTGCATTGACAACACAAATGTGTTGTAGCTTTAACAAAGAAAGTGATGTATGCTTTATGTGTAGTTTTAAGATGATAACTAATTTCAGTTTTATCAAATGCACACTTTTAAACTACCTTGCAACATGTCAAGATTCTTTTTCTATTTACAAACTTATCTAAATGACACAGTTAAGTCTTCAACTTTATTTTTTAGTTTTTGACATTCAGATTCAACAGAAGTTAAAGTATGCAATATAGAAGAGACAAAAATAGTTTTACTCATAATAGACATTTTATGTTTCAGCTTCTCATTTAAAGTTGGCACTTCATATTTTAGCTGTTCACTTGTAATTAGGTGAGTCTTAATTTTACTTATGCACAGCTTCTTTCTTTTTTCAGCCTGAGGTACACATAAGACCACACACTCACCTTTTCTTTTTCTGATACTATGATAATAGCAGACTATCCAATGAAAAAAAACAAAAATTACTTAATACATTATAGAAATTTATATTAGTTGCTATAGTATATTTGACACCATCTAGTTTAGTAATAAAAATCTGTCAAAAATGAACCTTGAAAAGAAAAATATTATTTTGCTAACTTAAAACCCGAATTAAACTCTATCTACATTGGAAGAAGAACCTAGAAGGGGAAGGAGGACTAATTTTGAACGACAATGGACTTCCTCAACGGTGTAAAAGACTCGATGATGGTAATGGGCAAAAGGTCTAGACAGAAAGGAAGGAAAAGGTTTGATTTTCAGAAATAGAGGAAGAGAAGGAAACCAGAAAGAAAATTTGCAAGCTATGAATTTAATCTAGAAAAAGTATGTGTCTGCCACTACAGACGCAGGTACATTAAGTGGCAGACACAGATACTTAAATATTTTAAATATATAAATGTGTGTGTGTGTATATATATATATACGCATCTGCAGTGGTAGATATAGATAAGAACTGTGTCAAAGTAGATAAGCTTGGAATAAACGGTGCCAAACTTAAATCAATATCTGCATATGTAAAATAGTTCTGCATATGTGTTCAAAATTTTTTAACTAGTATCTAAGTCTACAGTTATTCAGACACAGATAGAAAATCATATATGCAAGTACTTTATTTTCTTAAAGTAAGCATCCTTGTTTCATCTTCGATGATGGTGGTCTCAAATTAATTGTGCCATGTTGGTATTCTTGTAGTGCTCAGCAGTCTGAAATCAATTCTACTTTGTTGGATTCAGGCATGCTTTGGTTTCATTTTTCTTTCTTTAGTTTTCTTGTGTTTGAATTTCAAATTTTGATTTGGGCTTTGTTCAAATTTTCAATATTAGTTAGGGTTGAAGTGAAATTTGATTGCTGAAATTTTTGTATTATTGTAGTTATACATATCCATTTAACAATATGGGAGTATCTACACATATGTGGAGCCGAATAAGATTTATATAGGTAAATGGTTTGTAGTTTGGATGAATGTGGTTCGTTTTATGCTTAAATATGTATTTAGGCTAGTAAACTTTGAAAACAAGGTTTTGAAGGCCAAAATAGTAAAAATAAACATCTGCTTGACGAGACTAGACTATTAACACGTCTGTGGAGGCAAATAAGAATTATAAGAACAAAATGTTTATTGTTTGGATGAATGGGGTTTGTTTTATACTTAAATATGGGGTTTAGGCTTGTAAACTTTTTTTTTTTTTAAACAAAGACTTCCGGGGCAAAAGAGTAAAGTCCACATTCAGTTGATGAGTTCGAAGTACCGACATGTCTGTAGGGAAGAATAATTGGATCGTCATGTCTAATTCGATCTAATTCAAGTTAAGTTTGGTTACGATTATGGGTGGTTATTTGGTTCTTGTGCCCAAATTGGATCGTCATCTCTAATTTAAGTTTTTCATATGTAAAAATGTATTTTTAACCCCAAAAACATACAAAAAAGTATAAAACATATATTTATTACTTGTTTACTCACAAATAAGATTCCAATAAATTTAGAAATGAAGAGAAAAAGTTTAGTTTTTAAGAATATGAATACATATAAAATTAAATATTCAATAAAATAAAATAATATATATGTATATATATATATAATATTCAATTTGATTTCGGTTAACCAAGAGAAATTTTATACCCAAACCATAACTAAATGTTTTTTTAAATTTTATATCCAAACCATAACCAAATAATTTTTTTAAAAATAACCAACAAAAAGAAACAACTATACAAAATAACGAAACCAACCCAATTTTTTAAGGTGGTTTGGGTTGGTTTGGTCAGTTTAACCAACCCATGAACACCCTTAGTTAACGGGGTTCATTTTATACATAAATATGTGTTTATAGAATAGTAAACTTCAACTTTGAAAAAAATAATATTTTGAGATGAAAATCCAAACTAAAAATCCAAAATGCATCTTATATGATAAAAATGCACCAGTTAGCAATATAATGATTCTAGTTAACAGTTCCTAAAATAAAAATTTTGATTCTTTACAAGATTAACATATTATTAAATGTATTTAGAATTTTTATGTATATTTTTGTCAGTTCTTAACTACTATAACATCAGCATAGCGGTGATATAATGATTGTAAGTGTAATTATATTTATAAAGTTATTTGTTCAATCATCGTTTCAATTGTTAAAATATTACTTTAATTTCAATATTGTATTGCTTGAATTTTTTAATTTTTTTTATATCTTAATAAAAAAAAATAAGAAGAAGAAGAAGTATTATTAGGGAAAGATGAGAACGAGTACATTAATGAAGAGGAAAAGAAATCTTATTTTTTTTAAAATAAAATAAAATAAAAAACAACATAAATTTTCTAGTCATTCTCAAAAGATTGTAAATGAATTGTATTCTCTTAAACATTTTCATCCCATTAACCTTTGTTCAGTGGCTTATAAGTTAATCTCGAAGGTTTTGGTGAATCGTCTTTGCCCTTTTCTTAATGGTGTGATTGAGCCCATCCAATGCAATTTCATTCTGGGAAGGCAAGCTAGTGATAATATTTTTGTAGTTCAAGAGATAGTTTACTCAATGCTTAAACATAAAGGAAAACGTACTAATATGGCTCTCAAAATAAACTTGGAGAAAGCATATGATAAAATTAAGTGGGACTTCTTGGAGGAAACCCTCCACCTTTTTAGATTTCCTCATACCAGTGTCAACCTAATCATGATTTGTGTAACTTCAGTGCAAACTAGCATTTTGTGGAATGAGGGAATTACTCTATCCTTTCACCCAAAGCTCGGAATTCGACAAGGTTACCCTCTTGTGCCTTATCTTTTCATCCTCTGCATGGAAAGTTAGGGCAATTTATTAATTCAGTAGTTCAGTATGGTAATTGGCTTCCGTTCTGGTTAAGAGGGTCGACCATCTCTATTTCGCATCTCTTTTTCGCTAATGATCTATTCCTGTTTGCTTCTGCTACAACTCACCAAGCCCATATGGTTCAACATGCTCTTAATCAATTTAGCATGTTTTCAGGTCTTCATGTAAACTCAGCTAAATCTAAGGTTTTCTTCTCTAAGAACACTGCTCAGCCTCTAATGAGAAGGATTGGGAATATCCTTCATATGGACAATATGCTTGACTTGGGAAAGTACTTAGGGGTCCCCATAATTCACATTTGGGTCACTAAAGGAACGTACAAAGAGATAGTAGAGAAAATCCAGAACAGACTAGCAGGTTGGAAGGCAAAAAGTTTGTCTCTTGTAGGGCGTGCACCCAGTCGACCACCCTCTATAGCATGCAAATAGCTAGGCTCCCTGTGGAAGTTTGCAAGGACATTGATAAGTTGAACAAAAATTTCCTTTGGGGCAATACTGAGAATATTCACAAGCCTCACTTGTTAAATTGGTCAATGGCTTGTAGCCCGAAATGTAATGGTGGCCTTGGCCTTAAACAGATGCAAGCCTTTAATACTATATTTCTAGCTAAAGCTGGGTGGAGGTGCCTCCAAGAAGAGGAGTCTCTTTGGGTTCGGTTCATGCATGAAAAGTATGTCAAAGGTAAGAACCTGCTTAACTTTAAAGTTTCTCCCGATTCTTCCTATTATTGGCATAGCATTGCTTGATCACATAATGAGTTGAATAAAGGGCTGCGTTGGAGAATTGTGACTGGGAACTATACAAATTTTTGGCTAGACAAATGGCTTAGAATGAATCCATTAATTGAAGAAATTCCTTTTGATAATCTTGACACTTAGGTCTCTGATTTTATTAATGAGTTTGGTAGATGGGATAGGCAGAAAATCTTTGACTTCCTTCCTCATGATATTTGCTTATAAACTTATTGGTATCCTCGTCCCAGGTTTTCTAAGTGTGAAGACTCCCTAATTTGTGGTTGGACAAAGAATGGACACTTTTTAGTCAAATCATGCTATGAGGTATTGTACTGATATCCATCAAAGTAGCTGTAAGTTTGGGTTCATTTGGAGACTACAGTGCCTTGCTAGATGGCCGATGCTTCTTTGGATACTCTACCATGATATATTATTAACTAATTCCCGTCTTTGCCTCTTCATTTGGATTGATAATGCCTCTTGTAAGCTATGTGGTGCTATTCTTGAAGACCGGTTCCACATTTTCCATGATTGCCTCTCTGCTCGAAACTTGTGGATCTCTATGGGTCTGAGCAATGCTAGTCAGTGATCTAGTTTGGCTAATTTTGATGACTGGCTGCTTTTTAAACTTAAACAAGAAGGATTTTATGGGTGTTGATTGTGTCAGGATTTGACCTTTGTGTGTGGTCTCTAGTGGCTTTGGCGGTGGCAGTGTAAAGAGATTTTTGAAGAGAACTTCTCACTATTCCAAGTAATCAGTCATCTGTGCCTTGGCTGTCCATTTCTGTGGTCTTTTAATTCATTTAGAGCTCTCTCGATCCCTAAGCATAATAAGGAAATTAGGTGTATCAATTAGGAAAGACCTGAGGTTCGTTAGGTTAAACTGAACATGGATGGGTGAAGGCGGATGGCAATAAGGTTGGTTGTGGTGATAATTTTAGGAATTCAAAGGGCTCTTGGCTCAATGGTTTCTATGCCAACTTGGGCTCATATTCCATTGTAGTGGTGGAATTATAAGGGCTAAGGGCTAGCCTTATGAATTAAAAGCATAGTAAAATAACTTTATTTTACAAAGTTATCACACCCCTCAAACTTAATATTTTGCTAGTCCCGACCAAAAAGAAAGAATATAATCAAACAAAAATCACAATTAACCGATCAATGATGAACTAATTATTCCTTAAAAAATGCTCAAATTTTATAATAAAGACTTGACTCATGACAAAACACAAGTATAATTTCAAATTTTATCATGTTCGGGCTAACCTCATATGTGTGTGCAAGGCATTGTCACTAAAGTTAGATTACTTCAAAAATATTTTTAAAATAACTCAAAAACTAATCTTAGTCCCTAAAACTTCATATTTCCTTCCTCTTTCCATTAATTCAAGCTAATACTTAGTCAAAAATCAATATGTCTTTTTTTTAGCTTGTAATGTAAGGCTAAGGCAAAGGTTTGATGAAATGAAAATTTTAGGTTTCAAATACCCTAAGCACAATTTCTTTTTATAAGCTCACCCTTCTTTTTCATCTTTTCTTTTCCACCTTTTCTTTTTTAAAGTGTTGATTCCTACTCACTCAGGCTTCAACTATTTCATCATATTTGTTATATCACCCGATATATTTCTTCTTATGTGGGCATAAATGCTCCCACTTTTTTTTTTTTTCTTTTTTGCCTTCTTTTCTTTCTTTATCATTCTACCAAACCTTTGGTTTGTAAACAAATTTTCAAGGAATTTCCACATACTTCCCCTAAACTTAATTTTTATCAAGTGGGGAAAATCAAATTTTTTCTTTTCTTTTCTTCCTTGTGTTGCACTCGTCCTCAAAGACTTTCTTCAAGCTTAGTTTCTCTTTAAAGCTCAATTTTATTGCATAATTAATGTGCTCAAAGTAATAAGGTGCAAATGGGTCTTACAAACAAAGGATTGGTTAACATATACATGTGCTAGAAAGAATAGGCATTTGGCTCAAAAGTGGGTAACTAAAAAAATATAAAATCAACGGTGGATATACAAAGACTTTATCAGTCTAAAGATGGCCTAAATCATGTTTTCCACTAATTCTCATCTAGGATTTCGCCTTAAGTAGAATTCTTCCTAATTAAGAGTTCAACACGAGTCTAAAGGTTATAAAGAAAAGATCGTTCAAAACAACAACCCTAGGTGACAATAGCCTTATGTAAATATGAATGCATGAAGTATAAGCTCTAATTATAATAAATTCAAAAAAATTCTTACATGCTATCAAAAATCTAAATCAAGTCATAAATAAGATACTATCATGGAAATAAGGATATACTACAACATCATTAACAAATTAACTTGCAACCTACTTAAAACAATACCGGAAAGGGAAACACATTACAACCTATATACCGTATCTAAACAATTCCACATAAATAAGGGCTAACTAATCATACAAATAGAGAACTACAACCCAAAACCTAAACTAAACAGTGTCCTAAAGTTTAAGAAATGAAGAAAAAAAAAAAACAAAAGCAAAAGCAAAAGATAAAAAGAACTCCCCTCATTCATCAAAATCTATGTCAATGTCCTCCTCGAGATGAGGGAAAGGAGCTAGAGGCTTAGAATAAGGAGGGAATATAGAAGGATTCTAACCTCCTTGTTGTAGCATCACCCTTAGCAACTCGTTATTCTGATGATTGACAACATGGTTATGTTGTCAATGCTCTACACACTAAACCTTTAAGAGAGAGAGTCACTGAGCTAATGTCAATTTTTGCATACCAATTGGCGCAGGCTAAGCTAGAGCTGCTAGATCAGCCTCTCTAGCTTCCAAGTTACAACTCAAAAATTTGTTCATCAGCTTGCCATCAATTGGCCCCTTCTGTATTGCCAACGATTCAATGTCCTCCCAAATCACACCAGCTTCTCGACATAGTTCATTGATGAGGGAGGGGAATCATATGCCTAAATGTCCACTATTTACAGCCTGCAACATAGCATTATGTATAATACGACCAATATCAATGGACTAACCTTACAGTATACTATAAACGAGGAAAACTTGGTCACATCACTTGCATGTCCACTAAGTAATACATTAGCGAGCATGAAATAATACCTAACTCTTGTAATGGCTATCAACTGACTAGTCTTAAAGTGCACCAGTTAGCCATTAGTTAGTTTCCAAGTGGAGCCTTGATAGTACAAAGCATTGATGATAACATCATTGTCCACTATGCCACTAGCATAAACCACATATTTGTCAGTCCCAGGAATATCAGGGATTCCATAGTAAGCATTAATCGTTGTGCTAATGAATGACACCATCTTCTCCCTAACCATAACCTTACTGTCATAGTGCTCCACAAGATTGGCGTAGAACTTTCTAGCCAATGCAATTACTTTAGCTAAGGGCAATGCACATAGTTTCACCGAATTCCTTTTGTCAATTTGACAGGCTATATTCCTGAAATAATCTAGACTGAGTTACAAACCTTATTAAGCCACTATCTTTTTGTTCACCAGCCCTTCATGGAATCGTTTCTCTATTGCAGTAGAGATAAACTGATTACCGTCAAAACTCAGTGTAGCAGATCGAGCATGCTTGGTGGCCTTGGTTTTTGTTCGCATTATCCTAAAAAGCAAAACAACATAATCCTAAACCCCAAAATACCCAACAATGTCAACTACAGCCCATAATTAACAACAGTTGTTCGACCCAATAGAGCATTTAGGCAAGATTCTTAAGCATGTTAGTATCAACATCACATCATCCATGTACTACTCATCAATATACATCATCCCACCCGTAAACTTATTTCCACTACAATAAAATTATCAAGATACATTCAAGAATTATCGGGATAGGAGTCATAGTAGGATGATAAGATTTATATACCATTAATTTCATCTAACAATACCAAAGAAATCATCATCAAGACACAAAATGTAACACCCATGTAACCAAAAACCCAAAACCAAGAATTATGCATAAACCCTTAAAAAAGCATATTTACTCATTAATCAAAAAGTAATTAAGCATACAACACAAGAAAACATCCTACCTATAAGAAAATTCATATAATGTAAAAAGAAGAGGAGGAGCACTTACTTGTGTTGAAGCTACATCAAATTCGTGTGTAAACCGTGATATGGGTGAGAGGTTTTGTCTTAGAGTGGTGGAAGTTGCTAGAATGGAGTTTGGGTTTGAGATATTGAGCCTAAAACCTTTGATTTCTTAAGAGTGAGGGTCAGGGTGTGAGTTTGGGTAGTTATAGGTTCTGAAATTTCTCTTTAAAAACTGAAATCCCAACACAGCGCTGCAGCGTGAAAAAGTAGATGTCGTGGCACTATGCCCTAAAATTTGAAATTTTAAAAACACAAGATTTGGCACCTCGGCTTGAGTAAAATGGCACAGTGGCACAATGCTATCTATTTCAAATTCAGTTTTTTTATAAAAACAAGACACTACAGCTTAAAGTATTAGATGCCACAACTCAAGGTAATCTATCTAAACTTAATTATTTTTGGGTTGTTTGACATCATGCTGCAAAGGAGCAAAGGCTGCAGCATGGTGCTCTCTACTTAAAATAGGTATGTTTCATTGAATTTAGGCACTGTAATACATATGGTGTGAAGCCGCGGCTCATAACATTTTAAGTACTTACCTGGCAATTTTATTTTCATGGTGCTATGGCATAAATGGATGAAGGCTACGGTAGTGTGCTCTTTGTTTCTTTTTGCAAATTCTTGGACATTAGGTGTGGCAACATGATGGCATTGGGCGTCATGCTATCAATGCCTCTTATTATGGTTTCTTAGTCCTTGTTTTCCTGAGAAAGATGACATGAACGCTGAGTGTAAAGTAAAAATTAATAAAATAAAGAAAAACATTTAGCAACTTGGGTTGCCTCGCAAGAAGTGCTTGGTTTAAAGTCCTCAGCTTAATTTAGTGTTACTCAAGTGGCTTCACCGAGTATGATGAAAGTATGATCATTATCAATCTTTCATCCCCAATAGCATTTCAGTCATTGGTCATTCACTTTAAATGTTCTATACAGATTAGTCGCTATCAACTTCACAACACCATATGGAAACACTTCGGTGATGGTAAATGGACTAGACAATCTTGACTTGAGCTTTCCTGAGAAAAACTTTAACCGAGAATTATAGAGAAGGACTTGTTGACCCGACTCAAAGCAGTGCTCAACAATCCATTGATCGTTCAGCCTCTTGGTCTTCTCCTTGTAAAGTTTGGCATTCTTATAAGCATTGAGCCTAAACTCATCCATCTCGTTGAATGAGTCTCTTTTCACCAGCGACTAGATAATCAAAGTTTAGCTTTTTTATTGCCTAATAGGTATTATGTTCCAACTCAACTAGTAGGTGGCAAGCCTTGACAAAAACCAGTCGAAAAGGAGACATGCCTAGAATGGTCTTGTAGACTGTACGGTATACCTATAATGCATCATCCAATCTCTTGAACCAATCTTTTTGTGAAGGACATACCATCTTCTCTAGGATCCTCTTGATCTTTCGATGGAGACCTTAACTTGTCTACTTGTTTGTGGATAATATGCTAGTGCAACCTTATGAGTCACCCCATATTTAGCAAGAAGAGCTCCCCTACTTGTTTGTTGCAAAAGTGAGATCCTCCATCACTGATAATTGCTCGGGGTATACCAAAGCGTGTGAAGATGTTTTTTTTTCAAGAATTTTGTCATCACTTTGGAATCATTGGTTGGCACAACAATGACTTCAACCCACTTAGAGACGTAATCCATAATAACAAGGATATATTAATTGGTCTATGAGGAGATGAATGGACTCATGAAATCCATCCCCATACATCAAACAATTTCACTTCAAGTATGTTCTTAAGTGGCATCTCATTCTTCCTAGATATGTTGCCCATCATTTGCCACTCATCATATTTGGAAACAAATTCATTAATGTCCTTAAATAATGAAAGCAAATAAAAAAATGATTTTAGCACTTTTGCAGCGTTCAGCTCTTTCTAAAGTGACCTCTATACTTCGAAGCATGGTAGTAGTGAAGTATACTATTAACCTCTTCCTCTAAAACAAATCTTCTTAAAATCTGATCAGCACAATGCTTAAACAAGAAAGGGTCATCCTAAACAAAAAATCTTATATCATGTAAATTTTTTTTTATTTTGTTGAGAAGTTAAGTAAGGAGGAAAGACCTTACCAACTAGATGGTTGACAAAGTCAACATACCATGGCAATGGTTTATGAACAGCTTAGAAGAGTTGTTCATCTGGGAAGGTTTCATTTATGATATTGGGCTCAGCCACTGTACCTTCTCCTTCTAGCCTTGATAAGTGATCAACTTTTCAGAGCCTTTTTAGCCTATAATCTCCAAGTCGAATTCTTGTAGTAACAAGATCTACCTTATTAACCTAGGCTTTGCATCCATTTTGTCAATCAAATATTTAATAGCAAAGTGGTCAATAAAAACAATGACAAAAGTTCTGATTAAATAAGATCAAAATTTATCAAAAGCAAACACTACTATTAAAATTTATTTTTTAGTTATGGTATAGTTCAATTAAACACCATTTAATGTTTTGCTAGCATAGTATATAGAGTGAAAAATCTTTTCTTTTCTTTTCCCTAAAACTATCCTATCACAAAGTCACTAGCATCACACATCACTTCAAAGGATTGTTCCAATTTAGGGTTATATATTAGGGTAGTTATCAATTTGTTTTTCAGCTCTAAAAATGCAATAAGACACGCATCATCAAATATGAATGGGGTGTCTTTTTCTAGGAGGTTACAAAGTGGTTTGGATATTATTGAAAAGTCTTTTATAAATCTCTTACAGAAGCCAACATGGCCTAAAAAGCTTCTTATTTCTTTTATTGAACTAGAGGGAGGTAACTTTTTTATAGTTTCTATCTTAGCCCAATCTACCTCAATTCCCTTATTGGATACCTTATAGCCTAGAACTATACCTTCTTGTACCATGAAATGACATTTCTCCTAATCTAAGACCAAGTTGGTCTCTTCACATCTTTTAAGAACAAGAGTTAAATTATGGAGATATTCATCATATGAATCGCCTAAAATAGAAAAGTCATCTATATAAACTTCAAGCCCTTGCTCCACTATATTAGCGAAGATGGCCATCATGTACCTTTGAAAGGTGGTCGGGGCATTGCATAGACCAAAAGGCATCATTCTAAAAGCAAATGTGCTATAGGAGTAAGTAAATATGGTTTTTTCTTGGTTTTTTGGGGTCATAGCTATTTGATTATACCCTAAATAACAATCTAAAAAATAATAATATTCCTTACCTGCTAGCTGGTTTAGCATTTGGTCAATGAATGGAAGGGAAAAGTGGTCCTTCCTTGTAGCTTTGTTCAGCTTTTGGTAGTCCATGCATACCCTCCAACCAGTAACAGTTCTTATAAGAATGAGTTCATTGTTTGCATTTATAACAACTGTCATCCCTTCTTTCTTTGGTACACATTGATTAGGACTTAATGACTATCCAAAATTGGATAAATAATTTCAGCATCTAACCACTTGATTATTTCCTTTTTCACCATCTCCTTCATTATGGGATTAAGCCTTCTTTCATGCTCTATTGTAGCTTTATGATTATCCTCCAAAAAGAAGGGTTTATACCGTTAATGTCAGCAATTGTCCATCCTAATACCTTTTTGTGTTCTCCCAATACATGAAGGAGTTTGTCTTTCTGCATATTAGTGAGAGAAGCAAAAATAGTAAGAGGCCAAGTAAATGAAGGACCAAGAAAAGCATACCTTAGATGGTTTGGTAATGGTTTTAACTCCTAGGTAGAAGGCTCTTCAATTGATGCCCTTGATCTAGATAGGATGGATGGTGGTAAATCCATATTTTTGAACCTTGGATTTGGTTTCAGCATATGAGGTAATGCATACAATAATTTCATACATTCCTCATAATCATCATCTTTCTAATAGTGTGTGAAATTATTGAAGTTTCAAGAGGGTTACTAGGATTTTTTTCCAAGAGCACATTTTGAACAAGGTTGCTCATGATGTCAATTGCAAAGCATTCATCATGATCTTAAGGTATTTTCATGGATTGAAAGACTTTAAATTTAACATCTTGATCATTTACCCTCAAGGTGAGCTTACCCTTTTGGGCATCGATTAGTATCCTACTAGTTGCTAGAAAAGGTCTTCCTAATATAATAGGTATCTCCATATCATTTTCTATGTCTAGAACTATTAAATCAACGAGGAAAATCAATGTGTCCACCTTAACTAGAATATCATCTACAATTCCTCTAGGGTGTGTAAGTGATCTATTAGCTAATTGTATAGTTATTGATGTTGGTTTTACATTACCTATTCCTAGATTTTGATAAATTGATAAGGACATTAAAGTTATACTAGCTCATAAGTCACAAATTGCCCTACCAAAGTGTTGTGTGCCTATGGTACAAGGAATAATGAAACCACCTGAATCTTTCAATTTAGGTAGTAGTTTCTTTGAAGTATGATACTGTATTCTTCAGTAAGTGCAACAGTTCCATGATCACTAAGCTTCCTTTTTTTCGACAGAATGTCCTTCATGAATTTTTTACAGCTTGCCATTTGTTCAAGAGTTTCAACAAAAGGAATGTTTATATAGAGCTTTTTGAACAAATACAGAAATTTCTGGAATTACTTATCAAGATTCTGCTTATATAACCTTTAAGGGAATAGAAGAGGAGGATTTGATCTTTAAGGTTCAGCAACTATCTTCTTTTCCTTATTCTCTTTTATAACTTCAGTAGGCAATTCTTCTTTAGTAGGAGATTTAGGAGCTTCATCAACTTGTATTTTCTTCTTCTCACTCCTAAGAGTGATTGCCTTACAATGTTCATTATCCTCCTTGCTTGGGTTTGCCTCGGTATCACTAAGAAAGGGACCATAAGGTCTATTAGTTAAAGTATTTGCTAGATGCCTAATTTGTGTCTCCAATGTTCTCAAAGAGACAACTTGGCTTTGAATAACGAAATTAGTACAAGACATGTATTGCAAAAACATGTCTTCCAATTACAATTTCTTTTCAGGGGTTGCTTTCTTTTGTGGAGCTTGAAATCCAGGAGGTGGATTAGGCCTTGCAACTTGTGAACATTGATTATTCAAACGAAAGCTTAAGTGATTTCTCCACCCTAGATTATATATGTTAGAATATAGGTTTTTTTGGCTGTTGAAATTTTGAACATATTGAACCGCTTCAATATTTGGGCATTGGTCCATGGTATGACCTTCACCACAAGCTTCACACACCATAACAACGGCTTTGGACTATTGTTGCACCCCAAAATTATCAAATCTCTTTGTCAATCTAGCCACTTGTGCCGTTAAGGTTGTAATGGAATTAAGTGCATGAATTCTAGCAACTCTATGAGATGTTAACCTTTTGGATGACCATTGATAAGAGTTTGAGGCCATCTCTTCCTAAATGTCGTGTGCCACCGTGGAGGGATAAGTTTATAAAACATATTTCTTTTAAATTGAACTCTCTCAAGTTTTTCCTACATATCTATACTATTTATAAAAAGAAGAGACTACTTATGATCTCCTACCTCATAGTATATATATAATTAATTTTTTTATTAACGTCAACTAAAAAGAAAATAAAAACTACCATCTTAATAACTACCCATAACCTCCTCACTTATCAATTTATTTTTCTCCTGATAAATAGGATTAAATAAAGTAAAGTATATGCAACCATAAAAAAAAATAAAAAAATAAAAATATTATTTTTAAAAAACAACATTTCTAATTCTAATAACTATCTACATTTCTCTCACTTACCTATTAATTCATTTCTCTTGGAACTAAATAAATTAGAATACCCGATAATTTTTTTATGCAAGTGACTATAAAAATAGAAAATAAAACTTTTATATTTTATTTTATTTAAAATAAAAAGAGAAATCTACATGCCATATTTTTTGGAACAAATAACAACTACTTTAACCTGGGATGGTTCCAATGGTGAAACAATGACGAGGTTTTGGAATTTTGTTTGACGAAAATCTGAGGTTTTGTATGGAAAATTGCAGTATGGATGAGTAAGAGGAGTTGGTTTGGGTTAAAATGACCTTGGAGATTGAGGTAGTGTTATGGGATTAAAGTAAAAGATACTGAGGAAAGTTTTGGTGTGTTTCAACTGAAGTAGATGCCAATGAAAATGAGAATAGAAGGGCAAAAACAAAAGGAAAATACTAGTTTAGAGACTTCATTTTTGTTACTTCAGGTTGTAAGTATGCATAAGAAGATGAGAGAGCTTTTTTATTTATACTATCTCAACATGTGAAAGCTGCATAGGTAGTAGTTATGATATTCAAGTCATGCCACCTTGTATATTCCGCATTCTCAGCCCAGTCAAAACAAGACAGCTAATATTTAAGCATGTATATATTATTCTAGACTAACACATTTCAAACTCATAAATTTGATGAAGATAGTAAACCTTCTTAATCAAGGTGTCCACCTAGAGGTTATAAATACATATTTATTCAAAGGAAGAACATGTTACTTACAATCATAGATTAGTTAAAGCACACAATTCAGTTAGCGTCATTGACTCTTTATTTGGGCTTCCACTCCTTCTGTTAATATAATATAATGGCACCCATTGAGAGCCTGTTACGTGACGGTCGTCCCACTATTTGATAGCGTGAATAGTTCAGGTAGCCTGTGATGGTGCTCTCCTCTTCTATATATACATGTTTATACTCCTCAGTCAAGGGGCAAAGAAAGAAAAGAGAGAAGACAGGTGAAAATTCCAACATACTTCTCTTTAACATATTTGTAGCTACGTAGCTCTTTTTCTGACTTAATTATCAGAGGGTTTAGGGAGCTCACCCAGGACCTGGCTCCTGTCCTCTATTTTGCAGGATTCAAGGTGGGGAGGTCGTCTGATCCCCAAATACGCTGACCATAAAAACCATTCAGGAATCATCATTTCCTGCCCCCAGTGTGGATTAAATCAACATTAACACCTTCTTTTTCAATTTTTCTGTGTTTTTCTCATCTCTTTCCCTCTGTCAGCATCTCTCCTTCACCCTCCAGTTCCCATGGAAGGAAGGGTTTACCTCAGAACGAAGGTACACCTCACCTCCAATAATATTTTTAGTTTCTGGAAATTGATTGCATTTTTAATTGTCTATTTGAATATTATTAATGCCTTGTTAACTTCTCTCAGATTTGGGTTTCAATTTAAACTGAATGTATGATAGCAGCTAGAATTTGTTAATGCTATTGTTTTGTTTTGGGTTCCAAGTGTAATACTACCTATTAGCTCAAGGATTTTCGTTTATGAAAAGAAGAAAATGATTACTGGGTATTTTACTATGATTTGCATAAATTGGAACAAAATTGATTGTTTTGTTGGGTTCAGATGAGGAGAAGAAAAGATACCAAGATTGTGAGAAATGAAGATGTGTTCCTGAGATCCTCTCCAGGCTGCCTGTAAAATCATTGATGCGGTTTAAATGTGTCAACAAAAACTGGTACAATCTCATTAGGGACCCAAAATTTGTTACCAAACACCTTCTCTTGTTTAACAACAACAATGATGAAAATGTTCACAATGTCCTTCTTAAGAGTTGTCGGAATATGGATTTTTTTGAAACTTTCATCTTCTTGCTCTCTTTCAGTCAGAGAGCACAAGGTATCTCTCCCAATATTTTAAATCTCAGATATCCCTATTTTGAAAATATTGAACCCTGGGGTACTACTCCTAGTTATGATATCAATTCAGGTGATCTTCAGATTTTGGGTCCTTGCAATGGAATATATTGCCTATACAGCCTTCGCATTGCATTAACAAACCCTTCCATTAGAGAATTCAAGTTTTCTTCCCGGGACCTATGTCCCAACTCCAATAGGTACCTATTCTATGCTGAGGTTTCCTGGGTTTGGGTTTGATCCTAGAACTAATGATTACAAAGTGATTTTGGTAATGGACTCATGGCTTAAGAAGACAGATCAGAAAAGCTCTTGGTGGGCTCAGATATACTCTCTGAGTTCTAATTGTTGGAGAAAAGTTGACTCCCCAGTGCCAGCTTTTGTTTCGCCATGGAATGTGTCTTGGATGGACACTTATTTTAATGGAGCATTTCACTGGTGGGGTTATGATCATGTGGGAGATGTTATTCTCTCGTTTCACATGGCTGATGAAGTGTTTCATAAAATAAGGTTGCCCGAGCTTCTGATTTGTAAACGTAGCACAGGTACAGTACTTATTTCATTAAAGGAATCTCTTGCTGTCATTACTTATCCTTATAGCAGAACATAGACCTACTTCGACTTGTGGGTACTGAAAGATTATGGAGATGATCAGTCATGGACAAATCTTTTAAGGATCGGACCCATTGAAGGAGTGAGCAGGCTATTAGGATTCTTGCGGAATGATCAGTGTATTTTGGAAGAAAGGGGGAGAACTGATCTTATATGATCCCAACACCCAAGTGACTGAGAGACTTAAAGTTTAAGGAGATATAGAATTCTTTCAAGCAGCTATATACGTGGAGAGCCTGGTTTCTTTGAAGGGAGGCAATGGTCAAAATCTAACTGAGATTTCTTTGATTGATGTGGTTCCAGAAGATCACTTTGTTTGCTGTTAATTAATTTTTTTTTAAAGTTGTTTTTATCTAATTCATAATGTACTTTTGGAAATATGGGATCAATGGAAGAGCAGAAGGATTTGTCAATTGGTTTTTTCAGTTATATATTGTCTTCATTTGGTGTATTCTTTCTGTATTGACTAGCTAGTCACTTGTGAGCAGAGTTCTTGTGATTTACTTATATATACTCTGTTGGTTTTCTAATCTTTCTTGAGAGTGAACTTGCACTTCATACACGAACTGACCATTATTGTTGTGAGTTATTTACACCTTTGTTTGAATTGATTTGTACCTCATGTGTGCAGTTGTAATAGTGTCTTTATTCTTTTGCTCTGTTTAGTGTAATGAATCCACATTGTTTTTATCCAAGAGAAAAAAAAGAGTTGCCAACTGTTAGAATATGAGTTTTCTATGTTATCGGCTCAATGATTTCAGATCAAGACTTGTTTACATTCTGACCCAGTCATTTACGAGTAAGGCTTGTTTGTCTTGGTTCTACTAGTTTTTCAGGTTATTTTTCATCAAAGCAAATCCATGTATTTGTTCAAACTGGAAATGTAGGTAAAAACAAGGCATAAAGCCATGAGAGGTGTGAAGAGATGAGAGAATTTCTCTCATGCATGTTAGGAGACTAAGAGAGGGACCTTCTGCATTTCAGGTCTCCCTTCTTCTCACTCTTCATTTCTGGTTCCTTCATCCGAGGGTGAAAGCTTAGTGAGAGAAAGTGGAGTAGACTGAATTCTCTTTGCATGTCCAAAAGAGCTTCAAAATTTGGACTTGTTAGTGGTGAGGGATACACTTTTGAACTGATCTTATGGGTTGTGAGTGAGGATTGCTGGTAGAGACCACCTCTGTCTGGGTTCAGTTTGAAAGAGACCTTGAAGAGTTCAACTAGGAGCTGAATTCTGCTCAAGGCTTGGAAGGGTAGAGGTGTGCTGGAAGCAGAAAACTTTTAGTAGCGAATTTAGGAAGAGCATTTGAGGCTGGTTGCCAGTTATAACTCAGAGAAAGGTGATGATTGTCCAACCCTTAATTCCATTTTCAATTATGTTTTCAGATTAATAAAATTCGTTGTTTTTCCTTCTATAAAACTTCAGCTGCAAATGGTATTTGTTTTACATGGCATGAAACTTATGTTTCTGGAAAATGATGAAAGTGTACAAAATGTGGAAGTATGCTATGAAAGTAGAATGATTTTGCTTTCTGTTTGTGCAATTGATCAACATTATGTTATTATTTTATTTGCATGCAACAAGGGACAAGGGTTTTTCTCATATAACCAAGATTGTGTTCTTGATCAGGTGAGAGATTAATTAACCAAGGAAGTCATAGTGTACAACTATGTTTATGAAAATGATTATGTTTTATGTAAACTAGAATTTCAAACTCTATTTTCAAATGTATTTACATAATGGAGATTGTGGTAGGAATGTATCAGAAAATTTGTGAGCAAATTACATTAATAAATAGCGGAAGGATGTATCCGAAAATTTGAACTTTTTTCTTCTCTATCAAAATTAGGTATTTTAGGAGTAATAAAATGGGTTTATATCATTTCATGGTGGATCGATGAATTATAGGCCAAGTTGGATTTGAACCAACATAGGTATATTACCAATGAATTATAGATCTTTATATAAATTATTAATAAAACTAAATTAATTTTTTTTAGTTTGGAATAACTCTATTTTATTTTGTAGCTTATAATTATATGATTGCATCTTAGAGAAAAGAAAAAAAAACGGAAAATAACAATAAAATTTGTATAAATCCATGCTAAAAACGTTTATAAAAATTAATTATGCTAATAGAAGAATCACAGTGACAGAAAATAAAGAAAAGAATACCAATCTTTTACAAGCATACAAGGTTCGTGTAAATTAAATAGTGATGGTTCTGCTTTTGGTAATCTGGTG
>JARAOO010000110.1:0-23120 GCA_029379385.1 Quillaja saponaria
TATTAAACACACATCATTTCTCCCCCTTATATATTTTTGTAATTTTTCAAATTTTAAGAATTTATCAATAGAGATGTATAAAGAACTAAACTCATAATCACAAAGTAAACTTATTACATTATATAAGATAACATAAATAATTTATTATTTTATAGTAACAATTACTTGTGTTTTGGTTTTATAAGTGCATGACAAAATATTCAAGACTGCAAATGATAAATAAATGCGAAAATCAAAATCTCTTATGCAAATAATAATAAAAAAAAGAGATTGTACAAATTCAATAAGATATTTGAATGTTTTTTTTTTAATAAGAAATCCTAACTTAGTATTGTTAAATCATATGCATCTACTGTGAATATATATTAAGACAATTAGTTAATTAGATGAACAATTTTTCTATTTTCTATGTTCTTTCATCTTCTTTTCATATTTGTTTTTAAAATAAAAAAAAACTTCAGATGTTTTTTTATTTAGGTGGTAAGTGTAAAGTTATTTTATTATACTAACATTCTAACATGCTCTCTTGTGTGTGCTCAAAAAAAAAATTTAGGAAAAAGTGTGAAATTCTTTAATACTAGCATCCTCATACGTATTCTCTCATTTACTTAGTTGTTGTTTATTTATTTGTTTTTTTAAATTTTGGATAAGCTTTGTAAAGCTCTTTTATTGTAGTAGCATCCTCGCACGTGCTCTCGTGTGTGCTCAGATATTTTTTCTTTCTTCCAGCACATGCTCTTGTATAAATGTGTCAAGTTATTCTAAGGACTTACTCCTATATCAGGGTATAAATTTGTCACTCTCACGCGCATCCTATATTAGCATGTTAAATTCTAGAAACGAAAAAATTTTAATTTTTTATATAACAGTTTAAGTTGTATGAAGAGTTTTTTGTTTCTAGAATTTTACATGCTAATATAGGATGCATGTGAGTATAGGCAACTTAACACCCTGATATAATAGTATGTACTTAGAAGAACTTACCACACTGGTGTAGAAGTATGTATTGGAAATAATTTTAAATCTTTCTCCTAAAGAAAGCATCTGAGCACATGTTAGGATGCTAGTTACTTTAAAATTTTAAATTAGTATTCTATTGTTATTTTTGTAATAAATAGATACTTTAAGCCCAAATAAAATATTTGGAGGATGATATTGCAAAAAAATATAAAAAAAAAAGTAAACTATCACAGACTATAAAGAAGATATCAGAGACTATAAAAAGTGGTGTATGATAATTGAAAATGATTAGAAACTGAAAGCAGTCTCTAAAGAGTATCAGAGACCACTAAATGACTTTTATGACTCGTTTAATAGTGCAAAGGAGACCATATTAAAGACTGCTATCCTTGGTAATAAAATCACGATATCTAATAGTATCAGAGACCGTGCAGTTTTCGATACAAGCATTAAACACCAAGGTAATGCATTTGTTTTTCAATAACCATGAGCAGTCTCCGATAACTATCAAAGTCAGCAATATTACAATTTTTTGTAGTTCCGGAAACCCAACTATTATATACCCATCTATCTGGTTGTTATTGATACTGACATAGATCTTATTTGGATTAAATGATTCGCCTCTACAAATTGTTCTAATCACTATCTAGATCTGTAAATCTTGCTTGCCATTCGTGCACTTCATAACCCATTCAAAACCTTGATATAAAGGGTGAGCGATAGAGATTAAATATAATGACAAAAAAAAAAAAATTATTTAAGTGATTTAGTGATTAGCAATAAGATTTTGTTATCTAAAACATTTGAATATAAAAAGTAAAGATATATATTAATCATCATTAATTTTTTCAGTAACATAAATAATGTTGATCCATTAAAAATTAACTTTAAGCAAAGCATTGATATATAAGATCTTAGGTTTGTTTGACTTAACACATACACTTATAAAAAACTAATTCATAGATCAATAACTTTGAGTTTGGTAACAAAATTATAATGACCTTTTGCATAACAAAAATCTTAAAATGTTTAAAATTGTTCCAATCAACCTATTAATGCAACAACAATTTTAAAGATTAAAATATCTCCAAAATACATAACAACCTACTAAGATAATGTCTTTACGTTGTTGGACTTAAACACTTATGTGACTCTGAAGTTACCTAAAAACCAAAGACATCATCATTCACTCAAATTGTCTAATACAAACCAGCTCTATCGCTAGTCAGTTTGTTACCAGGTAGTGTAACATCACATGCTTGTTTTAACTTTTTGTATATAACTCAAATTATATTTTCTAGAAAATGTGGATGGATGAAGGTAGTTGGAATTCATTAACAAAAAAAATAGATTCATACAATAAATTAGGAAGATGCAATGACTATACTTAAACTAATATTTTTGCATTATTTTAAGGATTGGTTAGTCGTAATAACTTAGTGGCGGTATGCAAGTTCGAGGTATGACAAAGAAAAAGAACAAAATTTGAAAATAGTTTTGTTAGCTTAATGGGGACTCTTGACAAAGTTGATTTTTTCCACGAGGTATGTTTTTTAAATATATTCTTCAAAAAATTCATATGAAAGATTATTGATATATTCTTCGAAAACATTCATATGAAAGATTACCATGTCAATAAGATTGTGTATTTTAACCAAAATATATGCACACTATTAATATTAAAATTATTAACTTACTGAAGTCAAAATCCTACCATTCAGAATTGTTTGATGTGATTATTGGTAGTTGATTAATTTTTGAAATTAAACCTTATTTCATATCTTTTGACTAGTTTAGCTATCTTCTTGAGTTTTACTTAGGTTTTGCTTAGTTTTAGTATAATTCTTAGTTGAGTCTTTTATTGTATTAGGATTGTTAAATCCTAGTTGATTTTTAAATCCTAGTTTAGGTTTCTAACAAAATTCTAATCAATATTAACTTACTTTGTGTTGTTTTGAAAGTTATTTAATGCATAAATGAGTCTTATTGAAAGTTCAAATTAAAAGAGAATTCACTCAAAATCCCAACCAGCAAAAATTGGTAACATTTATGATGCCACGACATCAGGGATATCAACCCCAATTCCTAGGCGCTAAGAAGTGGGGGGTGGTAGCACCAATGTCTCTGACTTTGCTCGTCAATTTACAATTATACTTCGTGGTTGCGGCGCTAGGAAAGTTCAGCGCCATAATGCTTGCCCAATAAGTAGTTTGAATTGACCTATAATTCATGATTTTAAAGATTCAAAACTTTTAACAATGCTTAAGAACAGATGCTTAGTTATGTCAAGTTTATGAAAGACATACTATCTAAGAAAAGGAAGACAAAGGATAATAAAACGATTGCATTAACCAAATAGTGTAGTGTCATCTTCTAAAAGAAACTCTCACCAAAACTTAAAAATTTTGGTAATTTCAATATTTCCATCTTCATTTGTACTACATTTGATGATAGAGCATTATATGATTTGAGAGGAAGCATCAACTTGATATCTTTCTCAATAGTTCAAAAGCTTGGCTTAAAGAAAGGGAAGATAAAGCCAACCAAAGTAACTTGCAACTCTTGAACTACTTCCAAATGTATCAAAGAGGGAATATTGAAGATGTGCTCCTAAAAGTGGATAAGTTGATTGTCCTGGCTAATTTTCTCATACTTGACCTGTAGGATGATAAGGAAATTTCTATCATTTTGAAGAGACCATTCCTAGCCACCGGTAGAAACTCTTATAAATGTGCAAAAATTTGACTTACTGTGAGAGTTTATGACCAAGAAATAAGTTCAGCGTTTTTAAGGTTATGAAATTTTTATTCAAATCCAAGGAGTGTTATACAATTGAGATGGTGCATAGAGCAACTAATAAAGGAGTTCAAGAGTTGATTAATCATTTGACACATCTTTATCATTAAACCACCCTTTAATCGGTAATTCAATAGCCATGAAGCCTAAAAGCAAAATCAACTTTATCAAAAAGGATATTGTCAAGTGGTTTGAATCAAATATTAGAGAAGCTCAATCTTGGAAGGTAAAGATCTTTAAAAGAAATTTCTTACGGAATTCATGAATTAGCAGATATAAGCTCAAGCTGGATATACAAGAGGAATAAGAAGAGGTTCAAGCATGTTAAGGAAGGCAAGTCAACGACTATAAGGCTGAGTTTAGTAATGTTGTGATTCTTAAAAAGTTATTGTGACTTTTATGCTGTAAAAAAGGCACAACAATCTTGTTTTGTAAATCTTTTATAAAAATTGATGTGGATAGTAAAAACAATGTGCAAGCTATTTAGTACAACAAAATCATAAGCTATTGTGAATGTGTAAAATAAAAAAAATATACATTATTAATATTGATTAACTTTTATTATTCTTAATCTCTACACATGGAAAGGAAATTGGGGTGATATTCGTATTTTTTTTTCTTCACTTTGTTTTATATAAATATTTCTTCTCAACATGATTATAAAAAATTAAAATAAATATTTTCTTATAACATTATTTATATTTTAAAATAGTAGGAAGCATGTGAAATACTAATACATTACTTTATAAACAACACTAATAATATTATTTTTCAATAGAACACATTTCTTTTAATTGCTTTTACACATATTTGCTCTTTTGAGATTTTGCCAACATGTGAATAACCAAACTAGAAAAACTATATGATACCACTTTATCACAACTATCTGCAAATATTGTTGAAAACTCAAGAAATATAGTCATTCAATTCAAAACATAAAAATAGAGTGCAATATATTTATAATTGGTACATCAAAAGAACTAAGAAACATGTAAATTTATAACTCTAATGGCTCACTAAGGAAGCAAATACAGTAGTACAAACTTTTTCCATACATATTGTTTAGGTTATAGTAGAAAATGATTTATCAATGTCAATGTCACCATAATCTTTCTCAAGTTCAACATCTAAATTAGAGTATTTCATGAACTTACGGTCATGTGTAACATATCGTCTGATATAGTTATGTAATGTTATTGTAGCAATAACTATTTAGATTTGCTTCTTATAGCTATAACTATGCATGTCTCACAAAATTGTTCATCTCATCTTCAAAACTCTGAATGTCTGTTTAATAACACTTCTAGGTGAAGAACGAGCATGATTAAATAATTTTAGTATCCATATGGTCCTTTAACACGTCGAAAATTTTGTAAATGTTATATTTGTCCTTTGTATGACCCTAGATAACCACTCATTTGTGGATATCCAACATCTACCAAATAATATTTACTTGCATATTTTTATTTTCCAAAAGAATAATGGCATATAAATATGACTTAAATAATATGTTAGAATTTAAAAGAGAAGTTATAAGAGTATAACTTCTCGGGGTTTTTGAAAAATTTAGCTTTGGTATCCCAATAGTATAAAGGAATACACGTGTGTTATAAGTAGTCCCTTCCCAACTTGCTAATGTAAAGATAAATTGCTTATCAAAATTACAAGCAGCTATCACATTTTGAGTTAGAACTCCTTTTCAACTAATAAATTAAACTTGATCCTCAGTTGATATGATTGCTTAGATGTGAGTTTCACCAATTGCCTTAATAGCATCTTACAATTAATAATGATAATATAAATTGGTAAAGAACATATAATAAATAATAAAAACACAATATTTCAAAATCAAATATGTATATTTCTATATATTATCTTAAAATAAGGATTATATCTATCTTCATTAGATATTAATTTTTGGTACTTGTATAAATTCACGATCTTCTAGTTCTATAATATCAATCTCTAATTTACATACAACTTGTAATACTTTATCAAAATACTGACTAACAGTCTCACTAGAATATTGAAAACATTCATGGTGTGTCTTTATTTAAATCCCCACTACCAAGTGTATACAAGAACATTGCTAGTAACTCTTGAGTATTTAATCTCTTTGAAATACATAATTCATATTTTGTCTCCAACTCATAATAACATTTTAAACACAACTTTTTCCAATCTAAACATGCTACGACAACTACTACCATTGCCCTCAATTATTTTTTTAAGCCACTTGCTCCCAGTTTGTATGGAAGTCGTGCAAGATAATTTATAAATATAGATTTTATAATATTTCGATATTACACATGCAGTACTTGTTATAAGTTGATACAACTTGTTTTTTATCATCTTGGTTATCATCCTCCATACTTCAAATATTGAAAAATAATTTTTATACACAACTAAAGCATTACATTATAAAAAAAAAAAAAAAATTCATAAGAACATATTAAAAGTAAATCACCAAGACAATGATAATGATTCATAAAAAATCAAAAGTTAATCCATAAAAATATTGATAATAATTCAAATTAAAAACAGTCTAAATATTATTTTTCATGTCTTTATAATAAATAACACAAAATTTTATGTGCTAACATCAATTACTACCACTATTATTAAGATCGCGGTTCAACTCGTAGGATCGTATAATTCTATGACCTCGCTCCACCACACCGAGTTGTCATAGGCTAAAGATCGGCATCTATAGAATTCAGCATTAAGATCGTGAGATTGGAGGAAAAAAAGAAAGATTGCGAGTCAGATGAGAGTCAAGCGATTCTATAGAAAGCTAAATTGGTCAAAATTTTATGTGATCTTTAGAGACATGACTGTTTTGTTAAGGTAATATGGGTCTTTTTTCAATTTGAACCCTTGCAAGCTTATCTTCATCTTGCTCAAACCTCTTTTCTTCTCATCATTTTCTTCAAAATGTCTTTATCTTTAAAGTTGCGAATTGCTCACTGGATCTGTCGAAGTTGAGAAAGAATTATTTTGGCTGCTAGGTGAGTGATTAGGCTTTAACTTTCCTCTATAGAACAAGGGAAGAGGGTATTTGTCGAAAGCCGAAGCTTTAATCTTCAACACCGAAGCCTTCTGCAAGACGAAGGTATTTTTTTTAAAAAAAAATTCTAAAATATTATGTATGTAGATGTAGGTATGTAATGGCTGAATATTGGGTATTTGGGTATGTTATATTATATTTGTATAATATATGTGGGTTGTGAGCATATATAATATCTGGGTATGTAGATGTAATAAGCATAGCTGTTTGAGTTGACAAATGTAATATAATGAGCATGTGGTTATTTTTCAAGAATTATAATGTATATGTAATATGTTTATATAATATATGTAACATATCTAGTTTCTATTTTATTTCAATTGATGGTTTGAGATGACGATGATCATAATCAAATAAGCTTTATTCTATATTTCAGCTTTATGGTTAAATTGATTTTGTTTATAAAGTAATTTTTGATTGCTCTCAACTTGGTAATGCTTCTACATCAAACTTTGTTTTTACAACTAACATGAAATGCTTTAGCAATTTCTTTTTCTATCACTTATGAAATAGGGAACGTAATATTTCAAGTTTAATAAAAGAATTTTTTATTGTTGGCTTGTTTCTATGTTGTGGTTTGGTTATTTATTTTTGGTTTATATTGTTATTTTTAATTTTGATTTTTTGGATAAAAATTAATTATTATCTTTTTGTTAATTTGATGATGATCATGCTCATGCATTTGATTTGTTGATGACTCCTTATTTTATAGGAAAATGTCTCTTTCTAGTTTATTTAAGAGTAGAAAAATGTTCTGGAAAGTAGAATTGATGTGGGTTGGGAACATGGTGTCCTGGTTGAAGGAAACAAGGGAAATGTAAAATGCAAATACTGTTCAAAGATTGTAACGGAGAAAATTTTTCAGTTCAAACACCATCTTGCAGCACAGGAAAAGATACAATGGCATGTGTGAATGTTCTAGATGATGTGAAGAATAAAATGAGAATTATCTTGGATAAATTAGAGGGGAAAAAAGTGAATAAAATGAGAATTTTAAAAGATAGTGAAGATGATATGGAAGAGATAGAAATTGTGCGAAGTAAAAGGAAAGGGAAAGAAATTAAGAGATTTTTTATGCAAAAATTTAATAGGGTTGGAAACAACAAAACACAATCAACAATGAGTTAATAGGCCAAAAAAGATTTGTGAGAAGAAGCATATTTAAAAATAGCTCAATTTTTCTACACTAGTTTTATCCCTTTTAATTGTGTGAAAAATCATAAATTTGCTAAAATGTTGGAAGCAATTGAGAGGGTTGTGGGCTTAAAGGTCTCTCTTGTCATAAATTGAGGGAAAAATTCTTGAAGATAGAAGTAAGTAAACTATGGATCTTCTCGAGGATTACATACTGAAATGGAAAAAAGCATAATATTCTCTAATGTCTTATAGTTGGACAAATAGAAAACGATGTTCTATATGCAATTTCTTGGTCAATAGTTCGAAATGACTATATTTTTATCATCAATGGACACATCAAACTTTTTTAAAACTGCCGTCAAAGTTTTTGAAGTGTTAGATAATGTTGTGAAGAAGATTGGGAAGCAGAATGTGGTGCAGGTGATTATTGATAATGCAGCAAACTACAAAGTAGCAGGTGAAATGTTCATGTAAAAATGAAAGAGCTTATATTAAACACTATGTGCAGCACACTGTATTGATTTGATATTGGAGGATTTTGCAAAAAAATTGAAGATGCATTTTGTGACCATTGAAAAGGAAAGCGATTTACCACAAACATTTATGATAGAAGCATACATATTGCTATGTTGAGAAGTTTCACCAAAAAGAGAGATTTAATTAGACTTGCTGCAACCAGGTTTGTTACTTCATACTTAACTTTAGGATGTCTTCTTGAGTTAAAAAGTAGCATTGATGAGAATGTTTCTTCTTAAAAGTGGAAAGCAAGCATTTTTTCAACCATAAAAAAGGGAAAGAAAGTTGCAAGAACTGTTCTAAATAATGACTTTTGGAAGAAAGTTGTTAAATGTCTTAAGGCTACTAATCCTCTTATTAAAGTGCTCGGGTTAGTAAATTTAGAAGGAAAACTAGCTATGAGATTTATATATGAAGAAATGGATTGGACAAAAGAAAAAATACAAATGCATTTTGGCAATGTGAAAAAGGGGTTAGTTTTTGTTTTTTTAAACTAGTAACTTCACATATTTTCATATTATTTTTGATGTCAATTAATCCTAAATTTCTAATTAACCTTTATAGGTATAAGCTTATTTAAAGTATTAATGACGAGTGATAGGAGATGCTGCTTCACAGGTCTTTGCATGCCGCAGCTTACTACTTAAATCCTCATTACCATTATAGTCCTAACTTCAAAGTTGATTATGAAGTTAAACATGAACTTTATAGTTGCTTGGAGAGATTGGTTTGAGATTCAAATGAGATAAATATAATTGACTTGCAACTTGAAGATTTCAAAAATGCCAGAAGATTATTTGGAATCTCAGCTGCAAAGGCAATGAGGGATAAAAAAGCTTTAGCTAAATGGTGGGATTCTTATGGAAATGAATGCCCTGAGTTACAAAGATTTTCCATTCGGATCTTATGTCTAACTTATAGTTCTTCTGGATGCGAACATAATTGGAACGCATTTGAGATGGTAAATATAAGTTGATAGTATCTAATATTTTGTTTTTATAATTCTTGTTTCTAGTATTAATCTCTTATAAATTATTAACTATTTTTTTAGGTGCATACAAATAAAAGGAACCGTTTGCATCAAAAGAAAATGAATGATTTAGTGTTTGTCATGTACAATTACAAGTTGAATGAAAGGCAAACCAAAAAATATTCCGGTCCGAGCTTGAGATTGGATCATCTTTCCTCACATGATGAATGGATTACTCCAAAAGAAGATCTAGTAGATTATTCATCAAATGAATAGCTATATGTTCTTGATGGTCCTTCTAATATCAATGATGATGTCATTGATGTAGATGCTCCATTAAATGAAGATGAAGTGCAAATGATGGAAGGAATCCGTGGCTTAGAGGATGATGTTGGTGTTGATAAAGTCATTAGTGTTGGTTGTGATGAAGGTGGAAATTTCATTGACAATGAAGATGGTCATGATAACAAAGAAAGTGGTGATGATGACGTTGGCAATGGAGATGATAATGGGGATAATGGTGGTGATGATGATGGGGATAGCGGTTGTGATGATGATGGGGATAATTATAATGTTTATGAAGAATGGACTAATTTTGGTTTAAACTAAATTATGCAAATTAAATTTTAATTTTGTGGTATTAAAAATATTTGTATAGATCTTTTGTTTATGAACTTATGTTTGGATTAGATGTTTATGAAATTAATGTTACAAATTTGATGTTTGCATTGGATATTGAGTAGTTCTTTTATATTATTGATGAAATTAGTGAATATTATGCTTTAGAAAGAAAGAAAAAACATATTTGGAGTTTTATACAAATTGTACTTGTTTATAACAAATTACACATATTTACAATAATTTATGTATATAGATATCTATTATAACAACTATTTTACAGGTCGATCTTGCCTCCCCTTAACGATCCTGCTTAAGATTCTGATCTTGACAACCTTGATTACTACCATCAAAGAACAAGTATTAGAGACATCTCGTTCTCAAAAATTCTTTGTCATCAAATGAGTCTCCTTATCCTGTTCATTCTTCTTAGTCACTAACCATGTAATTTTTACTTCTGGTTTCTTCAATATAGTGAATACCTGTCTTTTATCTTTAGTTACAAGCAAGCGAGTTGCAAACTTATACAAGTCACTAATTGGATCTAAATCCAATTTATCCAATTGCTCTATTGCATCAGTAATACTAGGGCTTGATTTACCTAAGTTCATTATGTTCCTACTCTCCATTGCCTCAAAAAATCAATCAATTTGATGTGTCAGGTTATGTGCACCTCCTATCATATTTATTTTCTTGTCATTATTGGACTTAGATAGATTTGCTTTTCTTTTCTTGTTGTGAGTGGCTTCAATGGGTGAAGGCTAACAAAAAATAGGCTACTCATCTGATTCATCATAATCTTCTACTTGAGTTTTATTCACTTTATATTAAAGAAGCTTACCAGAAGAGGGTCCCCAACAATCCTCTCCTGTTGCAAAAATATTTTCAAAAATCCTATTAATAGTCTCCTCAAATATTGAATCAATTCTATATTTTCAAAACTTTTTAGCTTTAGCACAAACTACATCAAGTTAAAATCTTAATTATTAGATATAAATTTATTAGTGATATTTGTAAGAGAAATATTTATAAGTGCTAACCACTAATCTACTAGTCGACCACTCATCACTCACATTGACTGTTTTCTTTATTGGTCCCATACAAGACTGGGGTCATTTCCCTTCAATTACTTTTAGTTTTTCTAGTCAGTTTTTAAACCATACAATTTTATTTTTTTTGTTTCTTTTTTGTGTATTACTTTTCAGTGACCTTTCACTACAAGAAAAGTATTTATTCGAGATGGTCCCAAGGCAATTTTGGATAATACCATCTCAAATAATATATGTATGACAGTCAAGGCCATCAAGAATAGTATCATCATGGATAATATTGTCATAGATGGTTGTTATCATTGCTAATAAAATTAAATAATATAATTTAAAAAAAATTACCATAAATTTATCTGAGACGGTCCATTACCGTCGTAGATAAGCATGTTAGTCTATTTTAATCGCTCACCGTTTCTTTAGATCAAGATGACCAGATAACCTATTTTCTCATTGATCGAGCACCTTTTATGTTCTCAATTCTTTCTCTGCAACTCTGAGCCTTCTGTAGATCAAGCACTTCATCTTCTTTGTTTAGGAAAACCTTCACGCTGCAACAACTGAGACAACCACCAGATCCGGCAAGTTCATCTCTGTTTTTAGTTCGAAGTCTCTTGATTTCTATCGACTGGTGTGTTCTCTTTTCTTTTCATCTTTACATCTTGTTTTTTGTTTAAGGTCATATGATTTACTTCTTTGCCTATGTAATAATGTTGTGTTTCTTGGGTATTGCATGAATTTTCATAGTTTTAAGGATTTTTGGGTGCGTTTTTTGGGTTCTGCGACAATTCTTTTCAGATCGAATTCTATCAGGCTTGAGATGTTCTTAGTTTTAGGTTTTTTTGTTCCTCTAATCTTTTTCTATCATATTCTTATAATTAAAGAATCCTAGAGAACCTTTTTTCTCAGTTCCATTTCTATCTTGTCCTTTATCTGAGCATTCCACATCTTAGATGGAGGAATAGATTCATGACATCTGAATGTCCCTTAATTTTTATAGACTAGTTCCAGTAATATAGAAATCTATAAAAAGGTACTTGTGAGACCCGATGGCAAAATACATCATTGAATAGAAAAAACCAAAATAAAGGAAGCTTTAGAAGCTTTATTGGACAAATAACTCAACCTACTTATACAAACATAACACAATTGGCTAATGAAGCTATTACTTTCACATAAATAATTGTTAAAAGCTTGCAATGCTGTCCAATCATCGCTATCCTCATTAAAGCTAAAATTTTCTCCCAAAATTGATATACTAGCATGCAAAAGAATATTTTGCAACACAACTATTTCTTATTCAGCTGTGGAATGGTTAACTCATGAAGGCATGATAATACTATCAATGAGACCATAAAGAAAAAGTGCTTCAGCAAACATGAGAACAAGAATCATATTGACAACCCTTAAGGGCTAGTTTGGTATGCATGAATGACTTTTTTTGGAATTAGAATGGGAAATGGAATGGAATGAAATGTAGTATAGAATGATCATTCCATTCTATTGTTTGGTAACATCAATTAGAAATAGTCATTCCATTTTATTTATTCATTTTTATACAGTTTTTAGACATGAAATAATATAAAATTTGTGTTAAAATGACAAAAATATCCCTCAATAGATAAAGTAATAATAATAACATAATTTATGTAATATATATTTAATAATTTTTTAAATAATTTTCATATTATTTATTATTAATTAATTATTGTTATTACTTAAATTTAGTTTAGCATTTCTTATTTTTATTTTTTATTTTTTTATTAATACTAATTTTTAGTTTAAAATTACTTAACTATTTTAGTTACTTACAATAATCATTTTATAATTATATTATTTACTATGATATGAATGATATTTTTGTCATTTGAATAAAATGATTTGATTTATTGTTATTTTTATATACAAATTTTGTATTTTATATTATTTAATATGGTATGAACAGTCTTTTGGTCATTGACTTAATTAAATATTTTAATTAATTAATTAATTTATAATATTATTATTTTATTAATATTTGTTATTTATTTTATGTGATAGAATGGTTGTTTTTGTTATTTAACTGAATTAAACTAATTTCATAGAAGTAGGAAATGAGCAATACTACTCTCTAGGTGAGTTTGAGGATTCATACTTATATAGAATAAAAGGACCATAATAGAATGCATATTCTGAGGTTAAAAACATACCAAATGAAATAATGTTAATTTCACAGAATCATGTATAGAAAGGAATGACCATTCCTGTATACCAAACTAGCCCTAAAGGATTTAGGAAGTCCTGTTACAAAGTCTATTGAAATCTTCTCCCATTTTCACTTCGGAATATCTATTATTTGTAACATTCTCGTGGGTTTATGATATTCAGCCTTCACCTGTTAGTATACTAAGCACTTTGAAACAAAATCCGCTATATTCTTCTTCATACCGTCCCACCAATAGAATTTTTTCAAATCTTGACACATCTTGGAGGAACCAAGATGCATCACATATGACGAACAATGAGCCGCCTCAAGAATCACCTTTTTTAATTCAGAATCAAATGGCACAACCGCACGGTCTTGGTATCATAACATTTCTTGTCTGTCTACCTTGAATTCATTGATTGTAGACTGATCATAGTTAGTTTTCTTAGAACACACTTCAGAGTGAAATGTTTATGCTTTTTTAATAGCTTCAATCAAAGTATATTTCGCTTGAACATGAGCGAACAATACTTCATTAAAAGACACTTCAAATCTAATTCTATCAATCATGCACTTATGTAATTCTCTAACAACTTGGCTACGTATAGCTGTCAAATGCGATAAGCTACCCATTAACTTCCTATTCAGCACAACAGCAACCATATTGGCTTTCCCTAGATGTTATGAAATCGAACAATCATAATCTTCTAACAATTTAATCCATCTACGTTGCCCTCGATTTTAAATAGGTATTTAAGACTCTTATGATCTGTGTATAGTTCACAAGTTTCCCTGTACAAATAATGTCTCTACACTTTTAATGTAAAAATTACCATCGCCATCTCCATCTCCAAATTATGGATAAGGTAATTCAACTCATGCTTATTCAGTTGCCTTGAGGCATACACAATCACTTTTCCATCTTGCATCAAAACACACTTAAGTCCAATATGAGAAGCATTACAAAACCCCGTATACTTTCCCATACTAGAGAGAAGGGTAAGGACTTGAGCTAAATTAAGACAAGTCCTAAGTTTCTGAAAACTCTCTTTACAAGCCTCTAACTTTAACATAATTCTGAGTCAATCGAGTTAAAGGCAGAGCAATTCGGGGAAATTTTTTCAACAAATCTCCTATAATAGCCAGCTAAACCCAAAAAATTCCAAATTTTTTACACATTAGTTGAACGAGGCTAATTCTATACTACTTCTACTTTCTTGGGGTCCACATGAATTCCTTCTTTGGATACAATGTGTCCCAAGAACCAAAATTCACATTTAGAGAATTTAGCATATAGTTTGTTTTCATTAAGTGTCTACAAAACAATTTGAAGATACTTTCTCATGTTCTTCTTCACTACAAGATTATACCAAAATGTCATCAAAAAAGATAATGACAAGTTGGTCCAAGAAAGGCTTTAACACATGTTCATAAGGTTTATAAACACTGCAGGAGCATTAGTGAGTCCAAAGGACATTACTTAGAACTTATAATGCCCATACTAGGTAAGGAAAGCAGTTTTCAAAACATCTTCCTTCTTAATCCGAAGTTGGTGATACTTCTATCATAAGTCGATCTTTGAAAAATTCTGAGCACCTTGCAACTGATAAAATAAATCATCAATTTTAGGAAGAGGATACTTGTTTTTCACAATTTCTTTATTCAACTTCCTATAATCTATACACAATCTAAACGAACCATCTTTCTTCTTAACAAAAAAAAACTAGAGCACTGTAAGGAGACGTACTTGGATGGATAACCTTTTATCCAAAAAATCTTACAACAATACCTTTATTTCTCTTAATTCACTGAGAGCCATTCTATACGGAGATATATAAATTGACTGGGTGCCTGGTAACAAATTAATACCAAATTCTTTCTCTCTCTCAAGAGGAAGACCAGGTAGTTTTTCTGGAAACACACCAGGAAATTCCTTTACCACCAAAATATGTTCTAAATGAGGACATTCTGAATGAGTATCCTAACATAAGCTAGTTAAGCCTTCTAACTTGGATAGCAAAAAAAAAAGTTGTGAGGAATTTCACTTTAATCTCCTTGAAAAACAAAAGTTGGCTTCTCAGGAAGGCTAAACTTGACACTTTTCTCGCGACAATCCACTACTGCATGATAATTAGATAACCAATCCATACCCAGAATAACATCATATTCTAACATATCTAATATTATCAAATCAGCATAACATAACCCTTTATCCACCATTACTTCACAAGATGAAATATATCTATTTGCGAGACTTACTTTTCCCAAGGGTGTCAAGATTGCTAAAAGAACATCAAGAGGCTTAGACACCATTTTCACACAAGAAGTAAAGTATGAAGATATGAAAGAATGGGTGTCTCTAGAATCAAATTGTATCTTAGCATGAACTGAACAACAAGCAATCTACCTGACACAACTGCATTCGAGGCCTGAGTGTCCTGAATAGTCATGGTATAGACGTAGGCTTGACTCTTTCTAGACTGAGATTTAGCAGTCCAGATGTAGCAGGCAACTGAAGCCCAATCTGGATTGAGTGGGATGATCAACTGGAACAAGATTGTCCACTTACCATTAGACAATCTTTAATATAATGGTCTATCACACTACACTTGAAGCATGCACCAGACTTTCTGCTACATTGTCCTATATGTCTAGCACTACAAGTAGAGCATACAGGAGCTTCTGAGACTCAGAGACCACTAGATGATGCCACTTGTGATTGACTCCTAAAACTTTGTCTAATCTGACCTCTTGCCCCGACTGAAAATTTCCTTTAAATGAGCCATGTCCTATGGTAGGTTCACCTATTAACCTTCGAGAACCACGTGGCGTAAAGTGGAAGGACCCTCCTATTTAGATTTTTATGACTCTTCCATTTTGTTTGTCTTTTTAAGTATCAGTTTTTCCAATAGATAAGCAAAATCCACGGCCTGAGTGTAGGTAGTGGTGTCAATCACAAACACTGATCTAAACAGAGAGTCTTTTAAGCCATTAACAAATCTCTTTATTCTCATCTGCTCGGTTGCCACCATATGCAAAACAAAACGAGATAATATGGTGAATTGAGTCTCATATTCCGACACTATCATTTCTTCGGTTTGAACCAGCCATATGCCAAGACCTTGTACCATTCATCATGTAACTGGTAGCTAACTAACTTTACTGCCCAAACTAGGTCACACCCCAATGTCACACATAGTCGGTCAAACTTTTCTAAGAAGGTATAAGGATCCTGTAGAATTCCATATTGAAAAACTTTGGTGGCTGCATCTTCTAAAAATCATGTAATGTCACAAATGCCCTTTGACCTTGGCTAAGATGGAACTATAGGATTTGCCTCTTGTTGAGGCTGAGCAGGAAGAGCTTGAGGAGGTTGTTGTTAGGCTAAGATTTTAACTAAGTTATCCACTATTCTCTGGACTAATTCTAGTCTCTCCACAAGCTATTTTATATTAAGACCAGGTGCCCTTGCCTCAACTTGTCTAGCAGCTCTACCTTTACCCCATCCTTTATGATCACGACCTCTTACTATTGACACTTAGGGACTGGTGGAACCCTGGTCAGAGCCAACATTTGGTTGTCTTCCATGATCAGCAACAACGGTTACTGCACCGCATCATATCTAAAACAAGCACTAATGAATTCAATATGTATTTTTCATATAAGGTAAAGAATAATGTATTGCATAATTAAAACTTGAAGTTTCAGGATGAATTAGGATGCATTACAAAGTCCATATACACCTTAAGTAATGTATGTGAACAAAGTAATCACATCCTACACTTTACAGTCACGAACCTCTAAACGGGCTCTGATACCAACTTGTCACAGCCCTTCCTAAAGGTATGGCCAGTCAGAAGAATGGATACGCACATCTCCGTAACCTTGACTCCTTACCACCAAAAAAAATGAAAACACACACCCTACTTAAAAATACAAATTGAAGTAACCTTTGTAAAAATGGAAGTATATGTATACCAAAAAGGGTAGTTTCACAAAAATTTTGATCGAGTCTCCCCATAAAGTAGGGCATCTCCTAATAGTACAATCAGAAACCACCAAATTTTATAACGTATACAAAAGAAGCTCCACTCCATCAAAAGAAAAATAAAACACAATAACAAAAATTCAAAATACATGACACCAAGCCCCAATGTGACTGCAGTGTTTCATTCCTTGGCTTCAAATGTGCATCCTTTCAAAGAGTACCTTGCCTCAATAACTACCAGCAAGTCAAGGTCCTACTAGAGGAATCTGAGAAGAACCTAAAACTAAAAACATAGAAGAAAGAGGAGTGAGTCAAATATACTTAGTGAGTGAAATAAGTACCTAAGGGTTACTAGCATAAAACATCACAAAATTATAAATCATTATCTTGATAAAAATCATATCAACATAATTCACTCTTTGATTACATTCTATATATAGATGTATGTATGTATGTATGTGAGGTAAGACTTACATAAATCGCAAGTAATCGTATAACAAACAAAGCATCCAAGGACCAGTAATAGTAGTAACTCAGCTCTCACACACCATATATATATATATATATATCCTCCTCAACGCTATTCAGCTCTCGCATACCAAAGCACATAATCTCCTGTAATAACCTTCCCAGGGCTGAGTTACTCGAATGTATGTCTATATAATCACGTAATCAAACTAAATTCATCCTACATGCACCTAGATTCTAAAACATATTACAAATTGATTCTCTAGCTCTGTCAACCACTTACCAATCATTCAACTATCACATAACACACCAAATGGCAAGTTTGCAAAGATTTGGAATTTCATCACATAATTCAACATTTATAGTTAACTCAAAGTATTGAACACATTTTTACCAAACAATCGTGTATATACAAACATTTACAAAACACAACCAGTATATCTTTCATCACAACTTTACGGTTGTTGCTCATGGCTTTCCCTAGAGCCTAAAAGTGTCACCAAGCTAAGCGCTATGTTCCGGAGCTAAAATTATATTTTGCAATTATCATTTAGTTTCTAAATTTCATAGATTATTAGTCTCTAATCCCAAAGATTTGACTATAATATATTCAAAACGTTAAATTTCCAAATACTTCTTTAAGTCATTTAACTGAACACCTTGATGGCGCATTTTGTTCTAATTCATATATATATATATATATATATGTGTATCTTATAGATGTAAAATAAGAATAAAACTAGCACCAACCCAAGGAACCCAACTCTAACCACAATTCAAACACTAAATTGAAATTGGATAAGCCATTTAAAGGAAATGAAAAAAAGTTGGAATCATGACAATCCACAATAACCCAACAAATTCCAAGATCCTTCATCTCCTACACCTGCTTATTCTTTAAATCTAAATCTTGAAACAAAACAAAATGGAAAAGAAATCAGCTCTAAAAAAAAAATAAAAAAAAATCAATTGAAATAGAGGTAGTTGAAGGCTACTCCAAAATGGAAGAACAGCCAAGCAGTTACTATTCACATAGCTAGATCCTCGGCTGTTCAAACGTGAGCCGGAATGAGGGCAAGGCATGAGCTAGTGGCATTAAAGAATTAGGGCTTCGGCTTCTTGAAGGAGGATGCTAGAATGGTTGAAAAAACAGGGGAAAGAAAAAGCGTGAAGGATGAGAAAAATAAGATAAAATAAATAGGAAAATAGGAGAAAAGAGGAAAAGAAAAATAAAATACAAAGTGGGTATTTTATTTATTTATTCATTTATAACCAAAAGTATTAAAATCTTCCTTTTCATTACCTAAAATTTACCGTTACAGTACAAGGTTATCACAAATTTATATAGGATGTTGTTGTCCAATACTGTTGAAGGGTTCAAAGCATTTTGTGGAAAAATGTCATGCATTACAATTGCCCAATTTGCTTTGAGGTAATTCCAGTAATATGAAATGTTATAAATAAAAACACAATAAAAATATTTTTTGTTTTGTATTTGACTGACTTTTTTTCTTCTCCTTGTGATAATTTACAGTTTCTTTTTAATGTATTGAACGTCATTACTTTTTGCCCAATTACCTTTATATTTTGTTTTACATTCAACTATTGATCAATAAACTTGTCACTAGCTTATAACATAAAGTTTAATGTTTTAATGTTTTCTTTTGACATTTTTTTATCTTTGTACTAGTATCATAACTTCCCAAATTAAACTATGAAGAACCTAGCACATCCTTGTAGGTGTGACTTAAGTAATTAGTTTAATAATTAATCAATCACTTGTAAGCTAAATTCAATTACGGTTACTTTTGACATTTATTGCTGGATGAATTATTTTTTAGCGTGTCTAAGTTTGGTGGGTTATTGATTTTGTTGTTGTTGTTGTTGATAATACTTGTTGATGGAGAAACAAAATAGAGAAGACAACTCTTATGGGTGAAATTATAAGTTTTTAACACTTTGTTTAAGAGAAATAGATGCATATTCTCCAAAGTTAAGGTAAGAACTAATAATGTTTGGTGATTAATTTTTTGGGTGTTTGGTCTGATTTAATATTGAAAATTTATGAATTTTGTGTGTATTGCAGATTTGGAGAAGTTTGAAGATTGCCAGTGTGTTGAGTTTCCAATCATCTTAGGAGATTTCTTGGACTTAGATATATATTTTAGATATGGTGTATATTTTGAATTATATCTAGAATTGTTGATATATAGTTAGATGACAAATTTAAACATAAAAATCATGATGATATTTGTAATATTTAAATATATATATACTGTATATTGCTATGCTTAAATAAAAAAATTATTTTTGTTTTTAATATAAAAATACTGGAGTATTTGAGATGGCCTAGGGCCATCTTAGATAACCTTAAGGCCGTCTCAGATAATTTGGCAAAAAAAGGTGCTAAACTTATTTGAAAAGCCAGAGGACTAACTCGAATAATGAGAAAGACTATCTTGCGTACCTATTACGTGACGAGATAATTTAAGAGGTCCCATCCGAGAGGACCTTCCATCTCAGATACAGTCTTGTAGTATCCGATACGATTTTAGCATTATTCGAGATAGTTTTGGGGTCGTCTCTGATAAGTAATTTTCTTGTTGTGTTTGCAAATTCATCAACCAATGTATTCTAGCCTTCAAGATCAAAGTGTGTACCAAGTTTGAGTCCAGCATCAATGTATTTCACACACAAGATACATAAAATACCAACACTACTTTATCCAAAGTGCCACTTCTTTTCCATCATTATTTATAACTAGAATAAGAGCATTATTCATATTCTTGATCTACTGATAGGGCAATATAATAAGAAAAATTAAAACAAACTAAAAAAATCATATGGTCATTTCTCATCAAATAAACATTAATTGTCTAGTAACAATCCATAACACATAATCATATTCATAATAGATAAACAATTTTGTCCAAAAAAAAAAAAACATAGAAGGAAACACACAGAGTTTTGCTCTATTTCGCGACCTAATCACTATTAGTAAACCAAAAATAAAAATTAGAACAATTTAAATTTCTTACAATGTGTTTTTTGAAAACTAGGATGATTGGTTTTTGTGAAATCAACTTTATACTAGCCTAAAAGTATTTTTAGTAATTGTTTTCTATCATAATTTTTCTCAATATTGTATGGCTACAAAAGTTTTATAACAAGTTTCCTCATTATCAAATACGTTTAAAATGATGTTCTTATTATAAAAATAAAAAAATCTTCAGGATGAAAGACACAAAATGAAACATACACACACAATTTTGCCCTATTTTGCAACCCAATCATTATCATATTATTAAAAACAAATACCCATAAAAAGCTAATATATATATATATCCATAACAAATAGTCAGATTTATAATAACAAATACCCAAAAACTTTGTTTTTGATATTAGTCACGCAAGTGCATGTAATCGTTAACAAGTAATAAAATGAAAAGTAGAGTGTTAATCCCATGATGAATTACTAACATTATTTTTCTAAATACTAAAATTAACAATCCTAATTTTATCCAAACAATAGAAATAGAGTTTATTAAAACTAATTCATAACTAAAGAAAATTAAACTTAAGAATATAATGGAGAAACACCTAGAATCACAACTTCCCTCAAGACTTCACTTATATCATTCTTATTTTACATTCTTAGTTATGGTATTGAGTTATTAACCTAGAGTTCTAATTCAATTATAAGTATCTCTCTGAGTTGTTTGTAAAATATATCACTTAACTAATTTACTATATTTTTACGAGAATTGAGTTTAAGCAGATTCTTTAAGAATAGACCTGACTTGGGCTACACAAGGTATGAAGGTATTTTTGGTCTAAATCTCCATAATTTCTTAGCTAACTGTATATTTTGAATCTCCAAGTCATTCTTCTTAAATAGGTTTTAAAACCATAAATTATAGTTTAATTTGGACTAATTATAGGGCCAGCACTGTGGTGCTAAATTTTCTTGGCACTACGACTACGAAGTCAGCTAAAAATTTACGAGACAAAGCAAAGTCAGAGACACTGGTGCTATTGTGCCAACTTCCTGGGGCCTAGGTGCTCGAGTTACTACTTCTGACATCGTGGCGCTAACCCTACTTTTGTGGAACCGGGCTCCAACCTTGCAGCCAATTTTGGTTGGGTTGCCATTTTGAGCAAATTCTCCTCTAATTTGACTTCAAATGAGACTCTTTTATCTATTAAACCTTCAAAACACACTAAGTTAATATTGATTAGAACTCTTATTAAAAACATAAATCTTAACCAAAATCAACTATGATTTTTAACATCTTAAGACAGTAAGGAATCAACTAAAAATTACACTAAAACTAAGCAAAATCTAGGTAAAACTAATAACATAGCTAAATTAATTAGTTAAAAGGATATGAAATAAGACTATTTCAAAGACTTATCAGCAACACTTCCAATATCTATATCCAACATACGATGTTTGTATGAGAGAACATTAAATGATATATTATTGTAAAAATCATAAATGGCCTATGTTGAGGTTTATACATACCTGCGATACTGTTATTAAGATATTTAATAACTTAAATTTCTGACCCTCAAACCTTAGTCGTGAATATGTTGGCACTGGCAGCTTTAGGGAAATGATCTTTATCATAACCATATCTTTCTTCCCTGGAGCCTTTTATCTCCTTTTAGTGATGGTTTCTTGTAAAGCATTTTTAAAAACATGTCATTTACATTCTTTTTTTAGCAATAATATCTTCTGATTTTGGCATTTTATAGCCATCTTTCAACCTAATTTGTTTATCTTTTAACAATTAGTCAAAAGTTTGGCATGCCTTATAAATATCAAATGAGAATTTAGTATTTTTGTTATAACCTTAATCTTGTTTACATTCAGTCTAAATTGACCATCTTCGTCTTTTTAGCAAAAAACTACAAACATAAGTTTTCCCTGAGAGAAGTTTAGAGTGGTTAATCGTAACTTCTTCATTTGAATTTGTGAAAGAATCAACATCAACCTCATTAATTTCCAGATCAGGTATCTAAAATAAGTTTCATAAGAAAAATTTCATCTCTACTCTTCTTACATTAACATTTACTTGTATTTTGCGGCACATGAAACTAATTGGAATAAGTCTATGGATTCTTGGTCCTCAAATTTCTTCCTAAGTTTGAAATAAAAACCTTATTTGCCCATGTTGTCCAATTCCCTTTCAAGGATTTGGGTAAAACAACTATTTTTGGCCTTCTTAAAATGTGCTACGAAGTTTTTAGCTGATTCACTAGCTATTTGTTTCGCCATAATTACTTCAGGTTATTTTATAAAACTAGTATGGAACATACTTTCCATATGATGCCAATACTTAATTAGAGTGTAAGGAAACATACCA
>JARAOO010000113.1:0-21934 GCA_029379385.1 Quillaja saponaria
AGTCTTGAAGATCTCTTGGAATATCGATAAGGTACTTAGTCTTGCACTCTTGCTTAAAGAAAAGATTTTTATTCGAAGTTTAGTTGATGGAAATTAGGAATTAGCAGCCTCTGGATTTATCTTTTGAACATGATAACATTTTCATTTGTCTTTTGGGGGGTATAGCTTATTAGGAAAAGAGACCAATGTTGTTGATAAGGTTTTTTTTTCCTCATGGTTACCCCTTACTTCCGGTAGCAGATAGACGATGGGAAAAAAATTATACAACTTGCATATTAATAGTGTATACGGGGTGCTTTGTTCTTAATGCTAAGTGCTACAAGTTTAGTGCTCAATTGCCCATGTTAACATATCTGCCTGGTTAATTTTATACTATGTGTGTGCCTGTGTGTAAATAAATTTTAGTGCTCAATTGCTTATGCTAAGTGCTGCAAGTTTAGTGCTCATTGAATTTTGTATACATGGAATTGGCAGTGATTAGTGATTGTTTTGATTGTAGGATACTAGATTAGGATTATCAGATTATGTCTTCTAATCCAGCTGCAAGTAGTAGTCAGGGTAGTGTTACTAGTCAATTTACTTCCAATGAACTGCAAGATGTTCATAATCCTCTTTGGGCATATGTAACAACTGTGCAAGAAAGAGTAGAGGGGGTTACAAACAAAAGCTGGGCATGTAATTATTGTCGTTGTGTGTTCAAATCTTCATATTCTAGAGTGAAGGCACATCTGTTAAAATTGCCTAATTGTGGATTAAGGCATGTCCCAAAGTGACAAATGAAAATTTGGCTAAATGAAGAAATTGGTTGAAAGGTGAGCAAAAATTGAAGCCAAAGAATGTTCCCTTGCCCCCTAACTCTTCATCTATCCAACATAGCCCCTCCTATTCAGCTGTGGAATGTTTGATTCTAGAAAAAAAAGGTTGTTGGTGCTGGAACTAGTATGTTGGAAAAATCATTCAATCTTGCAACTAGAGAACAATTAAAAAGTGAGATTGCTAGAATGTTTTACTCTGCTGGGTTGCCCTTTCACTTTGCTAGGAATCCTTATTATGTCAGTGCATTTTCTTTTGCTGCAAATAATGTTATTTCTGGTTTTGTCCCCCCTGGTTACAATGCTTTGAGAACCACTTTGTTGCAAAGAGAAAAAGCACACATTGAATCTATGCTTGAACCAATAAAAAAGACATGGAAAGAAAAGGGTGTGAGCATAGTGTCAGATGGATGGACTGATGCACAATTTAGGCCTTTAATTAATTTTACTGGCTACATCTGAAGGAGGTCCAATATTCTTAAAGGCTATTGATGGGTCTAAAGAATACAAAGACAAGTTTTACATGGCTCTAGTTTGATTAGATTCTGCAATTGTTGAGGTTGGAGACAAGAATGTGGTCCAGGTTATTACTGATAATGCTCCTGTTTGTAAGTGCTGTCGGGAGATGCTTATTGAAGTTGACTATCCTCAAATTTTTTGGACTTCATGTGTTGTCCACACTTTAATCTTGCTCTAAAGAATATTTGTGCAGCAAAGAATACTGAAAGGAATGAAATTGCTTATGTTGAGTGCCATTGGATCACTGAAACTTCTCAAAAAGCTAATTTTGTTAGAAATTTTATCATGAATCATTCAATGAGATTGGCTATTTTTAATGAGTTTGTGCCTTTAAAGATGCTTGCAGTTGCTGATACACGATTTGCTTCATTGATTATTACATTAAAAGATTCAAACTCATAAAACGTGATCTCCAAACCATGGTTATTAGTGATCAGTGGACTGCTTACAAGGAGGAGGATGTGGAAAAGGCAAGCAACTGTGAAGGAAATCATCTTAAATGATGTTTAGTGGGATAAAGTTGATTACATCATTGCCTTTACTACTCTTATCTATGATATGCTTCGTGTTACTGATACTGATAAGCCCACTCTTCACTTGGTCTACGATATGTGGGATACAATGATAGAAAAAGTGAGGGCAACCATATTAAGACATGAAGGAAAGGAAGCAAATGATCAGTCAACCTTTTATGATGTGGTGTACTCTATTCTCATTGATCAGTGGACTAAAGTTGCACACCTCTACATTGTATGGCTCATTCTTTGAACCCAAGGTAAATATACTAATTCAAATCTTTTTTTTTTCTTGATTTTATAAACTAGTTCATGTTTTTTTTTTTTCCTAACAAGTGAATAAACTAACATATATTTATACATAACATGTAGATATTATAGTGATGAATGGCTAGCTGAGGCATCAAATCGGGTTCCTCCACAATATGGACACAGAAATTGCTATTGAGAGAAATAAGTGTTTGAGGAAATATTTTCTTAATCCAGATGACAGAAAATGGCTACCATGGAATATGCAAGGTTTTCAGGAAGACAAGATATATTTGGTGACTTTGATTCCTTGCAAGATAGATGGAGTTTAGAGCCAAAAGCATGGTGGCTAGTGTATGGAGCTTCTACACCTTTACTTCAAAAAATAGCTTTGAAGCTTCTTTCACAACCATGTTCGTCATCTTGCTGCGAGACAAATTGGAGTACTTATTCATTTATTCACTCAATGAAAAGAAATAAGATGACTCCCAAAGAGCTTAAGACTTGGTGTATATTCATACAAATCTTCGTCTCTTGTCAAGGAAGAATGAAAGTTATACAACTGGACAAAGCAAGATGTGGGATATTGGTGGAGATGAATGGGATCCATTGGAGGGTGCAGGAGTTCTAGAGATTGCCAATTTGTCTCTTGATGAACCAGATTTAGAATCAGTTCTTTTCACTGATGATGATGATATCAATGATGATTCTATTTAATTTCTTGATCTTGGCTTGTAATTGTACTCCTTTATTGGTTTAGGTGTGCTTGTCTTGTAGTTTTGTTTTATTCCTATTATCTGGACAGATTGCAGCTTGGCTTGCATGGTGGATGAACTTTTTTTTTTTTAATGCTTTGTGCTACTTTTATGGTTTTAGTCTATAATGTAATTGTTTGATCATGTGTAATTACAATGGCTAGAAGCTTAACTATTTGTTTTTCCAGCTATTCTTTTTGTGCTCTTTATATATATATATATATATATATATATATATATATATATATATATATTTAATTATTTAATTTAGCATATCCTAGCCGTACCGGTATTGTACCGTACCGCACCGCACCGAAGTACCAGTACCTGTGCTTCATTGATTGGCAGCTTCCATCTGCGTCTTCTGGCCCAAGTAAGAGAAATACTCATGGCCAGGCACATCCACCAACTGTTTGACATTTGTATTGTATATCAGAAGCCCAAACTGATCGAGTTCAAGTTGTACTTTCCCAAACACTTCTTGCTTAAACTCTTTAGTACCCCTGAAAACCTCTTCCATAGTCATGGAGGCTGCAAGGACACCCGTCTCCCCCTCGATGATACCTTGGACAAGCTCCTGGACATGGTTGGAGAGCTTGTCATGGCGTGAGATGAGCTTTGCATATTTCAGAAGGCTTGGTTCATCATCAACACGAGGACTGATGGTGAATACAGCAGGGAGAACAAAAGGGGGCTTCTCGGCACTCATGGCTTGAACTTCGAAGGTGTAGTTTACAGGGGAGACGTCGAAGACAGTGCATGATTGACCAGGGAGAATCCATGCTTTCTTTGTAAGCTTTAAATCATGGACACCAATACCAGTAATAACCAGGTATTCAGATGGACTTGCTACTTTGTACATGGTTTGTGTTTGATGAGAACCCACAACTTAATTTGTTTGGATTGAAGGAAAATGTGTATAGAAAGTAGTGAATGAAGATATAATAAATTAATAATATAAGGGGGAGAGAATATCAATGAGGCCTTCGTAGACTTTCCAAAAGGCACTACAGTTCAAAATCTTGAAAAATTCATCTAATTTTGGAATTTAGAAAGTTCCACTCGTAAGTTGTAATTAATATATTATAGGCGTAGCTTCTGTGGTACTGCCAATTGGATTATATATTAGCTAGTATGTTTCATCGACTAGACCTCGGCAAGTTGCTTGGAAAGTACTGTATCTCAAGAACATTGACAAGGACTTGAACTTATTTTGAGAAGTGAAAGGAATATATATTCCAAGAAAAAATTGTATATGATGAGAAGGACATGAAAGAAGGAGACAAATTATTTCGGCCAATGATAATATAATGTCATAGAAAAGTCAGAATCAGTTGAGTTTACATGCATCACAGTTTAAGAAAATTATGTTGAAATGATTTAACATTTATATAACCATATGATTTTCCCAAAGACAAGGAAAAAAATAATTAAAAGAGGATAAGAAAAAACATATCATTCATTAGTTGAATGAGTGATGACTAAGGGTGATCATGGCCAGATCCAATTTCATCAAGTCTTGAATTGAATTGGTCTCAACTTTTTTTACTAATTTCATTAGATTTGATTAATTTAAGTTATAATTATTTTAGTAAAAATTAAAATCTTTTGTCCAAGGTTTCATGGCTTCATGCTTACTACGTACTCAGGGCCTGACATAATTTGTTATCCATAATGCAGCTAAGGAAAATGCTTGATCTCCTAGTTCATACTTCCAAGTGTCGCTATATATACTACCAGTACCCAAAATGTCATAATTTGATGCATTCTTTTGCTGTGTTCATCTGTTCTTTATTTCTGAAAATGTTTTATCTTAGTCTCTCTTTTGTTATTTCTTAATTATTTTTTGTATTCAGATCAGATTTGAAAGAACATTTGAGGAAGCTGTTATATGCATGATGGAGATGAATGTTAAACTTAAGAAGTAATTTTGTAAGGTGCAGTAATTATATTAGACTAAACTGCAAATGATACCTTGTATTCAGTCACAATATTGAATGAAATATTAACAAGTCCTTTCCAATAATTATATAATTTCTTTATAAGTATTTCTATTATCCATTGTAACTTTCGTTTGCCTCCAATAAATTTGGTATCATTGTTATTCTTCCACCATGACTAGAGCCTAGAGCTGCAAGTGCCTGCAACTTTTTCTCATATTCTCCAATTCAACTTCTCATTTATCAGTGTGCGGCTTAGGAGCTATGCTTGTAAAAGTTTGTATCTTGCTAAATTCCAAACTATAATAAGTTAACCAAATTGAGTATCAGGGCAGAAAGCTTAAGTAGTATACCATTAACCAATCATAGTTCGTATTTTTATCTCAAAAAATCAAAGCATACTTAGGATTACTTTATGTTGCTCCAAAAAAGAAGCATATTTTAGGAAGTAATGGGCAAGTAGTCTTGCAAAGAGATTCAATTAATTGTTCATGATCTCTCTGGGTGCATTTGGTGCATGAGACAAACATTATTCAAGAGATCATTTTCACCTAAGTTGAGTTAAAATAATAATTTATGCATTTTAGATATGGCAATGTTAAAGAATTTGTATCAGCATACATGTCCTATATATAAGACTATGAAATCAAAGATTTTCTACATGTGGCACCCTATGCATACCATGTAGGAGAAAATCATTTGAGAAAGCTGTGTTTTTGTCTCCTAATTTAAGAAAAATAAGATGAGACTCATATAAGAAAAACATGGGCAATAAAAAAAAATGAGTACTCAAAATTTGCAGCAGAGAAAACGTATCCTCCAGCGACGGTGCTTTTGTAGTTGTCTCCTATCAGCTGTTTCCATTCTTACTGGGCTTCCACTCCACTCTGCTGTTAATCTGTTCATGGACAAGCCAAACTATGACAAGCTTGTCGCTGTAATGATTTAAAGACACAACTACTATAAAGCATAGATAAGAGGGAAATTTACATTGGAAAAGCAAATGAGTGTGCACTTCCCATGCTGCTATTAGACCGATGATGAGAGGCACTTCCAGGTATTGTTAAAGGCCCTGTATGAGGATCGATTGCAAAGGAGGTGGCCTCAGACTCTTCAAGATAATGTTGTTGATCAAAACTTTTGCTTGAACCTGTTAGGCTTTCTGAGTTCTCGTCTTCATATTTGGACATGCTTCCAGTTTCAGGAGGCTGTTTACAGTAAATGTCATTTCCGCTGCTAATTAGCCATGTTGGTGAATCAAGATGACTGATCCTTCTATGATCCAATCTTGTTTGGAAACGGGCCTTGCTTGTATTGTATTTGTTAATATTTGTTTCGGTCTTAGATAAGACCATAGGGTCTTCTAATACAGCTTCCTTTGAGAGAATCTATATGTTCAACAAAGAACAGATTCAAATGTTAACATCTTGACGTAAATCCTAAATCTTAATGTCAAAAAACTCAACATGAAGGTGTCACTGAAGACTAATTGCAGGTCTCAGTTAGGTAATGTATGAAGCAGTTTCCATAACATTTTGGGGAATTTGTCTTAAGAAAAATGGAAGACTAGGCATTTCAATGATAAATTCATCACAGCCATCTGAATAGGTAATCTCAGAGGCCAAAGCAAGTGCATACTTTTCTTTTTGCACTTAATCTTATTTCACTTTATCGAAGAATGTTCCACTATTTAGCTAGCTACTGCACTCCGACACAAGAAGATTCCAACATCAACAAAAAAACAAAAAGCAAAAAAAAAATATCCCAAAATAATCAGATATTAACTAAGTAATTGAATCAATACTTTTGCACACATAAGTAGTGCCATCTAATACATCAATCATCTATGACTTTCCTATTTCCACAAGGATCTTGGTAAAACAAAAATCTCTAATTTTGCATCTCTTGCTGAGACCGTTTCCATTAAACAAACATGAGCATAGACCAACAACCTATCCTAATTTCCACTTAATCCTCTACCTTGACAAAGAAAGCAAGAGCTGCATGAAATTCCTTTTCAAAGAATCTGAAAAGTTCCAAGTTTCCTATTACTCTATTAGTAATTACTATAACATACAGAAAGTAGAAAGAAAAGGAGATTCAACAGAGTGACGGGAGACAAGTTAAAACTCACAACAGCAAAAACTCTGTATATCACTTATCTAAAAGCAAATTGTAATTCAATGCTAGAGTTTTTAATGGTCTACAGGAGCTTGATAAATGAGAGGAGTGCTGAATGATTGGCAGAACTTTCTAACTAATGGAAGACCCCATTGCTCCCAACTCCTATGAATACTTATAGGGAAATACTCCCAGCGGTGTCCTATAATTTTCCACCTAGTGATATAGTGCCTCCATTATCAGCCCCCACGCCCCTTCAAGAACTACCCAGAGTTGTTTTACTTACTGGTTAGCAAAAGTATAGGATTTGTGTCTTCAGTCCAGATTCCTGACCATAAGTTTGATAATGTGTACAAGATACAACCAAATAAAATAGAAGACAGAACGAAATAATTCCTGAAATTAACGACTTCACCTTGCTAGGGTAATGGAGAGAATCTGTTGCTTATAGAAAAGGAAATATTGAATGCTACTTACAAAAATTTATTCTGATTTAGGTGGAACAATATCAGAGAAGTTAACTGATGAATTTCCATATCCTAATAGATCAATATCCAAGCATGAGATAGAACTGCATCTTACCTCTCTAAGCGTTTGAGAAGTATTCGTCTTTGTGGAGTGATCTGTTGAGTTTTCATCTGTTGAATCAAAGTCTATTTTACCTTCCATCATCAAGTTTTCAGCGCCATACCATTTTGATACATCCTTGATGCGGTGATGTTCAACAATACATTTTGAGCCATTCGATGATTTAGAAGACGATGTTTTGAGACTTTCTTCACTTGATTCACTGGTGCTCTCCACATCAGGGTTATGTATGCTTGAAATACTACTATGATCCACCTCACAATCTTCTAACAGATACCCACAATTAATCACTCCCCTGTCAATGCAAATGTCCTTAACAAACTGATGATTGTCTTCTTGAAGGAAAACAACCAGCTCGGGTAAATCATAGTCCATTACATACTTTTCAGTAGAAAAACTATTTCTGTTGCTAAACCCTTGTAAGTAACTGGAAGCTTTAGTACAGTCTGAAACACAATCTGTCCCATCTATTAGAACCTCTCTACTCACTAAACCATTAACTCCCAGTCTGTTCTTGACAATAGTATCTTCCATGCTGAGTTTTCTGCTTATACTTGAACCTCTCATCTCCTCAAATTTGTCACCGATCTTGAAAGATTGCTAATCAAGCTTACAGATCAGAATTGAATGAGAACACACTTATAAATTCAGTATAGTATATGCACTAAAATTCTAAAAGCAAAAGGTCAGATCAATATACATGATACATGCTTGTCATCTTGTGATGCCAATTAGATTTAAAAGAACAAAGACTCATTCAAGGAGATAGAATCACAAGATACTTTACAGATTAAAAGGTATAAAGTGTACCTTATTAGAATATGCAAGCAAGAAGGAATCTCAAAAGGAGTTTGTTGCAGACTTCATCATGACTTTAAAATAAATATCATTTGTCTGATTCAGAACTAATAACATTACTCATCAAGCAAAAGAGAAAAACAAAGAAGTATATACATGAAAACTAATAGCTGTATCTATATCAGAAATGGAACTGCACAAACTTGATTTATGTCTGTCGTACCAGCAATTCCTAGTGGCAGTAGGCAAGTAAACTCTTTCCAGCCATGCAAATAAAACCATTTAATTTTTTATAAGAAGAAAGGTCAAAGAATGCGATACAGAATACACAAGAATAGGGAACAAATAAAAATAAAATGTAACTTTTTCTAATGCTAATAAAATCAATGATCAATTTACAAAGGTAAACTCAGCCATTAGACAGGGTTTTCAAAATTAATAGCTACCATTAGTTGATTTTGATTATTGGTAAGCTCAGAAGTGAAAAATTACCATTCAAAAGAATCAAATCAAGTTATTACTAAAATGAACAAAAGAAATACAAATATATATGTGATTACAATTACCTCTATCAGCCCAAGAAACACCTAAAAATCTTTTCCTGTCTTGTATATAAATTGCGAGAATTAACGGAGCTAATGCAGACCCACCATGTGAGAAGCTTTAAGGTTTAGAGAGAAAGAGAGAAGGAAAGAGGTAGAGACCCAAGTGCATGCAATGTCTGCAAACTGGTTAGATGTGAGCAATAAATGGATGGTTCAGTTTAATTTCTAATTAATAACCTTAAACAGATACCAAATAAGCAAACCCGTTTGCCAACACAAATTAAACGTTTTGTCTCTCTCACATTTCACACTTCCCTTTGTTTCCATTCTTTATGTTTGACTCCACAGAAATAAGAAGCTTGATTTTATAGACAAGCTAGAAGACATGTAGGTTTCTTATGGAAAAGTTTTGACTGTTTGACATGTGTTTGTTAGTTGTAACACTTGCCTTTTATACAATGGCAAGAAGTATAACTACATTCCGCCAGATTAGGAACAACTACATCCACTATGATCCCCCCATTAAATTTTTATTTTTTAACTATTGAATTCTCATATGCAACTTATTTACCATTCATGCAAGATGCATTTTTCCTTTTATGTAGAGGATGCGTGTATCCTTGTTTTATTTTTCTTTTATATAACTGGACATTCAAGTTGCATTGTTAACTTAAAATGCTTAAAATTAGTATGCTTTTTTTTTTCTTCTTCTTCTAATTATATGGAGGAGATGACCACTTGAGTTTTAGAAGCAACTGCACGTGATATAATTATTATGCAAATTATCCATCAAGATATGAATTTTAAATCTTAATCTTGTCGAGTCTTATTTAACAATTAGGTTTCATTTAAATTAAATGCAAATTAACAATATGTTATATGTTAGCAAAAACTAAATATATAAGAAGTTTTAATCCTTAAGATTGTCTCAATTTTTAATTTAGTAATTTAAGAATGTTTTCAGTCAATTTCATTTTTTAAGACTCAGAATTTTTCAATTAAGTTACATTCTCATGTTATGTATCCAAAAAGTAATTTTATATAATTTAGTGATAAAATGACTAAACAAATTTGTAATATATAAAAACAATTTATATACGTTATTATTTTTACGTCAATTGTGTTTATTTCATTAGTTCATAACATATAAATTGAAGAATGAAACTTGATTAAGAAATTTTGAATCTTAAAGGATAAAATTGATTGAAAAAATTCTTAGAGAACTGAATTAAAAATTGATGTAATTATAAAGGACCAAAACAGTAAATAAGCCTAAATACTATTATTATACTTACAAGATATATGTGAAAAATAGCTATTTCTTTTAATTTTAGATCCTTAATTTCGAAAACTTTCATTTTATATATAGCAAAATTATCTGAATTTGCAAGTTTATTGGACTCTCTTAATGTTTTGCAAATGACAATGATATTCAAGAATTAGAAAACAAATGACACTTCACTCCCTCACATAGTCACATTTGTTACGTTAACGAAATTTTTTTAAATAATTATATTTTATTTTATCTCTTATCAATAATTAAATCATAAATTTGAAAGAAAAATTAATACAACTTATATGCATCTAAAAAAAATTGCTAAAAATTGAACTTTTTATAGTAATAAAGATTCTCATCCTTTTATATTTTTTCTACCTCAATGTAGCCTATGCAATATTTGACCAATTGAAATATAGTAGTTTCTTCTTCTTCTTCTTTTCAATGAAATTAGAAAAAGAAGTTTGTAGCACTTTTTGGACAACTTAAAGTCTCAAAACTTTCAAATCAACCATGCATGACAATCAATTATTCTTTTTTGTGCAAATATGAAACCTACTAAACTATTGGTTAAATGATCGAAGAAAAGTGTTGAGAGATAATCAAAGACCGCCTAATTAGATCTTACCTACTTGCTCCTAAATTATTTTGAGCAATTTTCATGCTAGTTGTTTATAGAATTTAATCATTTTTGGCTCTGTGTAACTTGTGTTTGTTTTCTATTTTTTATTTTTATTTTAAACTTATATTAATAACTGATAAGCTAGAATAAAACATTTTATAAGATTTTGTTAGTACAAAAAAATTGAAGACAATGCGCTACAAGAAATCAGAGTTCAGCGACAGTGACACAGCTGCCATCGATAATCACTAGTTACATCCGTAAAATGATAATTTGTACCAAAAGTTATATGTTGCGATTGATAATATATTACAGGTGCATGTAATGACTCAAATTTGGTCATATTTTGTGCGAAATTATTTGCTTCACATTTTCATTATTTACTTAGTATTTAATATTTTATTTTTACTAAATCATTCGCACCAGCTTGTGCGAACACTTCTGTGTCACTCGAGGTTTAACTGCTTCCAACTTTGCAATCACATATAGTTTTTATTTTAATTTTTTAAGGAATGTTATCTGTTTCCACCACTTAAAATACCAATGGCAGAAGGTGTTGTAGTTGACACTTTCCAAAATAAAAAACCTAGCCCGTGATTTTCTTTCCCTCTTCTCTTTTTTGCAACTCTATCTCCTTCCTCTGCAATCTCTTTCCCACTCCACTGCACTCAATGCTTTCGCCAAGGGCTTTCCTTGGTCACCGATGCGTCGCTGATTCTACCACTGCCTCCGACCACTAGTTTGTTTTTTGTCCTAACCCATTTGAGTTATTGCAAGACAAAGTGACATATTTTTGTGATATGCTATGGCTTTTTTTTTCTTTTCTTTTTTCCCTTTTTGAGTTCTTGCAAGTTAGTTTGTCATTTCTTGAATATGATGAATTATTTTAAGATTAGTGTATTAGTGAGGGAGATTTCTGAATTTGAGGGTTAGGGATTTAGTAGTTTCGGCATTTGTGGATTTGTGGACAATTATGCTAGTTTGGGAATTTAGTAATTTTGTCATTGCTAATTAATTTTGAAATTATGTCATATTATTATTTTTTACTTTTTTTTTCTTTCTAATTCTTTTCTACTTTGATATCAAAAAGATTGTAATTATTTTAGGACTATTGATTTCTTTTTTGTTTTACTAATTCTTCTCAATATCAATAAATTTATAATTTTTTAATAATTATATGTCAATTGTGATTAAGATTGAATTTCTCTTCTTTTTTTTTTTTGTTTAATAAGTTCTTAATAATCATTTTTTTTTTAGTTAGTCTGAAATTTACGAATTAAATTTTTTTTATAAGAGTATAGTTTCTATGATTATAATATTGTTGTTTTAACTTTTAATTTATAAAATTTTATAATTTTTCAATTATTATTTGTTAATAGTAGTTAAAATTGAATTTCTCAAATTTTTTTTGTTTAATAAGCTCCTAATAGTTATGTATTTTTTTTTTTTAGATCTTCTAAAATTTATGAATTAAAATATATTGACAATATAGTTTTCATGGTTAGTAATATTATTATTTTAATTTTTAATTCTTCTTCCATCTGATAAATTATTATAAATTTATGAATTTATTTATTTTGTGTTATATTTATCTTTTTATTAATGAATATAAAAGTGGGTTAGTGAAAAAAATATTTTATTTTCTTATATAGTACCATTATGAATTTTTACTATTACATTGATAATTTTATTTTATTTTATTTTTTGGTAGAAATTACATTGACAATTTTTAATTATTATTTTATTTCAAATAGGCTATTTATTTTTTGTTAATTTGTTTCTTCAAATAGTATTGTAATTGTTTTATACTTACTGATTTTTTTTTCCTAATTCTTTTCAAGATTAACCTATATTTATACTATATATAAAAATAGTTTAGGCAGAAATTTTTAATTTCTTCAATACCTTATGGGTTTTTACTACATAGGTACTCTTTAATTATTATTTCATAGTATTAAAATATTCTGCTTAAAATAAACTATTAATTTATTTTTTTTACTAAATCTTCTTCCTTTTACTGCTACTTGCTACATACATGTGCTTATATATGCATCTACCAAATGATATATATATATATATATATTAAATATAAAGTATTCATTTTAAGTTTTTAAGTCTATTTTAAAAGATAAAAGATGAGTTAGTATGAGTCGAAGTGAAGTGAGTAGAAATGGCAATGGGCCGGTTCGGACTCGTCCATTATTTAGCCATACCTATTATTGACCGTGAAAATAATGCTCATTTTAGACTCATCACTTACTAGATGTCCAGACCCGAAGCCAGACCCAATGGGCTGCCCATTTACCTGAATTTTTTTCTTTCTTTTTTTTTCCCTTTTTTAAAGAAAATCAATTTTATGAATAAAAGGACATAGGCAAACAAATTCCAAAAGAAAATTTAAGATATTGTCATATTAATTACTATTGATATATAGTTATTGACAAATTATAGATTTATTAATATTGAAAAGAATTATGATTAAAAAAATTATTAGTCATAAAATAATTACAATTATATTAATAAAGAAAAAAATTATGAAAGTAATAAAATAAAAAATAGAATATTTGAAGTAAAATAATAATTAAAAAATATTTATGTAATAAAAACTTGTGTTTATTTAAGAAAATTAAATTTCTTCCATTAAAAATTAAAACAACAATATGTAATTATGAAAATTATACTTTAAATATTTTTTTTAATTCATTGTATTTAAAAAAAAATGTTTCATAAATTTGAGAAGATCTAAAAGATATTACTATTATTAGGAACTTAATAAATAAAAAATTTGAAAATTCAATATTAACTAATATTGACATAAAATTATTGAAAATATATAATTTTGTATGATATAAAAGTTAAACAATAATATTATAATCATAAAAATTATACTCTTAATATTTCTTTTAATTCATAGTAATTTTAAAATTTTAATTCTTAAATTTGAGAAGAACTAAAAGAAATTAAGATTTTTAGGTACTTATTAAACAAAAAATTCAAAAATTCAATTTTAATTGCCATTGATATATAATTATTGAAAAAATATAGATTTATTAATATTGAGAAGAATTATTAAAAACTAAATTAATAGTCCTAAAATAATTACAATTCTATTGATATTAAAATAGAGAAAAAGTAAAAAAAAAAAAAAAAAAAAATAGTAGTATATTTGAAGCAAAATAACAACTAAACATAACTATATAATAATACAAACTCATAAGGGTATAAAAAAAAATCAAAAATTTATGCCTCTTTTATATATAGTATAGATATATAGTTTGACTCAATTTATGACTATTCAACAAATAAAACAATATAAGATAATAAATAATTTTTGATACTCATTTTTCTCACAAGATTAATAGAAATAAATTTAAAATTCTATATATAATTATATTAATTTACCTCCAACATCCAAAAAATTAATTTTGCTTCGTTACAATTTCAAAAAATTTAAATTTAAAACTGAATTTTTCTTATCAAAACTATTAATACTAAATTATTTTTCCATTTGATAAAATTTTAAAATTAAAAATCAAAATATAGTATTACAATTATTATACATCCCTTTAATCATAACAATCATAAATTTCTCAAATTTAAAAAATAAATATTTTGATATTATTGAAATTTTATCTTAGATCTAGCAGGTAAAATATAAAAATATCCATACCTAGGCCTATGCCTATTAAGGGCCCATTAGGACCAGGCCCGACCTAACATAGTAATTCTTAGACCCATTTAATTCATAGTAATTTTTATTTTTTTTATTAATTTAAATTAATAAAAATATTTAATTTGTGTAAGTGGATAAGATAATGGATAGTTATTAAAAGAGAAAAATTAAGTTATATATATTTCTAATTAATTTAAATGAAATAAGTTATATTTACTCTAAAGTGGGAGAACATAAAAGTCTTTTGGCTTTTAAAATAGTATATATAGATAATAAGATTATAACTATTTTTTATATTAATTCTTTTTCTTAATTTTATGAATCAAAATTTACAAAAAAAAAAAAAACCGTTAATTAAAAAATACATATAAAGAGTATAGTTTTTATTTTATTATAATATTATTTCTTAATTCTTCTTCTATCTTAAGAATTAAAAGGAAAAAAAAATTATAAAGTTATGTTATGAATTTCAATTTTTTTATATTTACTTATTTTTTTAGTTACATTAAGAAAAAAAAATGTATTTTTAGTTCTTATTTCATAATATTAAAATATTGTGATTCAAATAGATTACTAATTTTTTTTTTTTCTAACTCGTTCCCATTTTAATACTAATTTGATTATAATTCTTTTTCAACATAACTATATATACTTTTAGTCCCTAGAATTTAAATTTGAATTCACTTTCATCCTTATAGTTTCAATTGCAGCAATTGGGTACCTCTAGGATTTAATTTGATGCAATTAGGTTTTTACCACCAAAGTGTATCCAAATTAACACTAACGTAGTGACGTAGCTAACGGGATATATGTTGGACAACATGTGTGGCATAAATTGTCACACCCCTTTATGGAGGCATGACTGGCCGGAGAAATAGTAACCAAACCTCCGTAACCCTGACTCAAATAAAGGAACGACCATGATTCTTGACTCACCAATGAATAAAACCAAGAAATTATAAAGACAAAAATTAACATTAAAAACTTGTTGATTACAACAAATCACAACTTACTGAAAATTTCGGCATAAGTCCCTTATAATATGGAACATGCCTTAAAATACAATCCTATAAACTCTTTTATTACTCAACACAATACAAAGACAATAAGGAGCTCTGCTCCGTTCACACCATCAACAAAACAAGTACTAGAATATTACATCATACCACATTTGACACCCACAGTGCTAATGTGACTGCAAACTTTCATCCTTAACTCCAAGTATTAGATTCCAAGGCATACATTGTCATTAAATCCTTAGCAAAACCTCATATTAGTGGTTAACTTCTTTTGAGGTCCTGCTACTAACAAAAAATATAACCATAAGAAAGGGATGAGTCCTACGGACCCCGTGAGTGGAAAATCGTACCCAAAGAGTACTAGCATCACTCAGCACAAACGTATAATATATATATATATATATATATATATATTAACATCATGTAATATGCTTCACATAACATTTCACATTACATGTACACATTATAAGTTTCACAACTTCACAATTCATATGACACACAGGATCACAATTTAAGTCAGCGCAACAATATCACACAACACAATCAAAAACCCAATGAGTAACCCAGCTCCGCACACTAGTATCACCCTCTGCAGGACATTTACGTGCCCATACACCAAATTAATCCTCCGTACACAATCTATCCCACCAGGGCTGAGCACTCAATTAAAAAAAAACATTTATCAGAATCAGAATTTCTCATAATTTTAAATCAAGGTATCCTAGGTGCACCTGGATTTTCAATTTCAGAAATAAAAATCATTTTTCCAGAAAATGTTCACGAGTTGGCCCTTATCAAACACAATCAGTGTCAAACAAACATAATTCAAATAAATTACGGAAATACTCTATTTACTTACTTTTCATATATCACTTATATTCAAATAAACATATAATTACACATACTAAACTAGCCCCTAAAGGCAGGAATTAACCACTCACTTGTTACCGATTCCATTCGTCACTCATACTTGCGTCCACGAGTCTTATTAGGCCCACATTAAAATTCGAAACTGAAATTCATAATTTCAAATACTAGTTAGTTCATAAACGTTATTGTTATACTCTTTTACTTACTAAACTTATATCTCAACTTATATAGGTTTATTTATGTAAGTTTTCATCTAAGCTATTTCATGTCAATTAATATGGATTAGACTTTAGGTGATAAGATTAACAATGAAGATGTCTTTTAAATATCTTGACAAAGCATATGGTAGGAGGAACCATTAGAAAAGAATAGAAAGCATTTAATGAGTTAAAAATGTTAAAAATGTCCAAACTTGAGGTTTGGACCAGTGTCTACGTTAACGATCATATTTTTATCCAGGAAACTCCGAATCTAGTTTCATAAAATATATAAAATACTAGACACATGTAGCTTTATGATGGTATATCATTTGAAATTTTTAGACTTGTATATCAATACAGTTTATTGTTTGAAGTTACATTAAATTCTGCAACACGTAAAATTTTGACAGCTTTGACCTTATCTTAGTTAATTGAACATAATTTTCTCTAAGAAAAACGAAATCTAATTCCATTTGTTGGGTTTATTAGTAGAAAAGTATATCTATCTTTCTTACTTAAAAACTTTTTCTAAAATCAATCTTGAACCCACTCAATTTCTTACATGAACCAAAAACAGGGCACTACAAATTCTGCCTGACCTAGCTAGAGTTTAACAACTATAACTCACTACATATTTGGAATCAAGCTACGAAATTTTGTAGACCATATCTCAAGACCATAAGCTACATTTATTTTTTGAACTCTTAATTTAATTCTGCTCTGAAGACACTCGAAATACCAAATTTCTGTTACCCACGAAATCTGCCCCCTGCACCCATCACAACCACTTAACTCTCATTCCTATGTATATGTATATCTACCTATATATACCTATCCCAATTAATCAATATACTATATCAATTTAACAATACTAACAATTCCAATTAATTGTTTAGTAAGTAAAACTTATATAAATTAATTCCTATGAGTATATTATATTTAATCCTCTATAACTTCTAAATCAATTTCTTAAAATACATGGCTCATCTTAATTCACCTAAATATAATTTTCGACGAATTTAACTTACTCTTTTAAGCCTTTAAATTGTACCCATTTCACATACTGAATTTTATTAAGTTCACTACCAATTTCTCATATAATTTTTATTTTAAACATTGAATTTAATTACTAATTAATTAGACTTCCATAAACTTACCATGTACAAGTCTAAATTATCATGATGGAATTCCAACTTTTCTATTTTATTAACTACCTTATGTGCTCTCATTCACTAATCTTTAGTCAAGACTTTGTAACTCCTTCAAATCTCTTGTGTTTAAGTTCTTAACAAACAGTCCAATCACCACGTTTAGTTTTAATAAATTCCTATAACTCACCTAATTAGGAAACTTCCATCACCTATAACACTACTACCCCACGGTAAGGACCAAAATAATACTTGGCTGCCACCTTACTTCAAATCATCCATCAATATATCGGCGAATTACAATCACAACCCAAGGGAGCTGAAACATCTAAGTGCCAAAACAGAAATTTACAGTTAGAGATAAACCAAAACAAAGAAGCATAAATCCAGCCAAAACAGGGAAAGATCAAACCCGAGAACATCAAACTGCCCACTTACCTAGCTAGGATAGACCGCCTTCAAACACTTCTGCCGCCCACTTGCTCCCTCACGGCCAAGACCTGAACCCTCCTCTCAGTTAAAAAAAACAGAGCAGCGGCTGAGGTTAGGATACTTAAGAGCTTAAGTGGCAGAACTCACAACAACCAGCGAGTAGGAGGTTTAATAATATGGGTGACTGCACCAACAAGTGAGATGGAAAACAAAACAAGAAAATCTTAAGATCTCAGGAGGCAACGATAAAAGACGGAATGAAGGCGGTGAGTAGGATACAACAAGAAGCAAGGAACGGTCCAGAAGAGATGAATTATAAAAAAATCGTTAGTCAGTGAGTATGATGAAGAAGGAAAAGAAAGCAAATAAGACAAAGAAATAAAATATTACTTATACTTAATAATCTTTTAAACATGTTTTATAACATTAATTCAATTACGTTATATAGATAGTTGAGTAATTATTGATTTCTAATTTATTATATATACATATATATACTAATTTTTACCAATAATAGAATTTTCATGGACTAAAATTTAAATCTAATTTAACTAATAGAGTGTGGGCTTTAAGTTACCACACACATATATATATATGTATATATATAAATACCCTATTATTTTAATTAATTAATTATTATTATTATTATTATTATTTTTGTATACAGGACAATCAACGTACTACATCCTAAATTATATATTAAAAAATCGAGTTATAACATATACGAACATTCTAACACATATGTTAATTATCGAATTATCACATACATGGCCAATAAAAAGTAGTCACATGGTATATATAAAAATTTAATTAAAAAAAAAGAATAATAATGTTAAATTAACAAATATATTAAAACAAAATGAAAATAATTATTCTCTCTTTTCTTCACCACAACTATCGTTCCTCCCTAACCGTGACTCTATGATTCACTTTCATCCAAGATTTTCTCCCTTCCCCACACAAACCCCAAATCCCTCCCTTAACTAAGAATCCATTATTCTCAAGAATTATATTGCTGATAGGCGTACCCAAAACTTATTTGCAAGTGAAGAAACATAAACTCATATTTGAAACCTCAAGTTTTAGAAATTTGTGTAAAAATGCTTTCTTTTTCTCCTTCCAAGACTCACTGGACATGAGAAAATCTCTCTTTGAATTTCTATCCCTAGTTGCTAAAAGCCCCTGCAGATCCCCTAATGCCATTTTCCTCAACATCCTTGCTGAACAATAGTTAATCTTCTTGAATATGCTCTTAGTGCTAGTTGTTGTCAGAGGGAGCATCTAACATTTTTCGGTATAATTGACTTGTGGGTTTGCAGAAAAATTAAAGATGAAAACTCCTGGTATACCTTGTTGATAAGTTTGCGGAATGGAAATATTATTAGGAAGCACAAAGACTCATTATTCATACTGGCAGTAAACTGTGTTCATTTGGTCCTCGACACCTCCTGGCTCTGAAATTGGACAATTGAGTCCTAGACCAATTGTGAATAAGAGGCTCTCATCAAGTTCCTTGGGACGAGGACCTTTCTTGGGTTAGGGCTTTCTAAAGCTTTTATTGAAGGCAATGACTGTAGGATTTCAACCCTCGTTTTTGAGAAATTTTTCCAAAAAGATTTTGAGGAAGGTCCAACGATTCAACATTTGTTAAATTTCCTAATAATTTTGAGACAAAACCCACAGCCCAGTTATTTGGGAGGTAATTAAGTCTCCTTTTTTAACTATTAAATGGAGAGAGAGAGAGAGAGAGGAGATTGAAGAAAAAAAAGTAACACTTTGGACTTTCAAGATGAGAGAGATAGTAAGTGTTGTTGAACCGTTTAATGTCTTTGTTAAAATATTCTAATTGAATAGTAGCATATGTTTAATAGAAATAATAGAGTACATATGACATTACAATAAAAATTATTAAAATAATTATCATCTTTTTCTAAATTCTCTAACTTAAAAAAAATTAGAAAGATACATGTACTCTCTATTTTCTCTAAAAAAACACTTGCACAAGAGAGAAAATGCATTATCCTCTTTTCTTATTTCCTCTCGATTCATTCCCCAATCCAAATAGACTCTTAGTAAATTACTTCTTGCACAAAACTTAAGTATCTACCTTTTTCCTAGTTAAGCAACAATATGATTAGTTGGCACTTAGCACTCGGTAGGCCAAAAGCAAAATTGGATATTTAACTTTTTCGCTTATCCATTTGAGTGGAGCTGTTACAATATTGTCATTTTCAAAATATTCTGGGCGGGTTTAGCAGTGGTTTCTATATGATCGAAGGGCAAATTCGTAAATCAGACTATCTTAGAGGCTGCGTTGGGTATCCATGTCCGTTTCAGAAATGGGAAGGTTTCAGCACATTCTCACTCTGCAACGTTCTTTTCCTTCACTCATTTCTCACTCCAGTTCTCAGCCAAAATTTCCAATTTCATTTCTTTTTTCTTTTTCCAAATTGAGAAAATAAAGAAGGGAAAATGTATGAAGCACAGGATTTTGTAGATTTGCGGGAGAATTCGAATTTTGGGGACCCAAATTCATGGCTTTCTGCTGAAGACAACTCGTCCCCGACTCAGCTCCGAACTCACTCCTCAATTACTAACGCGATTACGGACCCGGGAACGAAAGGAAATTTGGATCGTGACCTCTTCAAGGACCTCGTCGAGATCGTCCCTCTTGTTCAGTCCCTCATCGTAATCTCTCTTTTCCTCTCTTTTCCGCTCATATTTTCATTACTCGGAATTTTTTTTTCGGTGGAAATAGGGATACAGGAAAGAATTTTGGTAATAATGGGTGTATAATTACTTTAGGGTTTTCCTAGATGGTATGGAATTTTCAATTTTGTGATATTGGGTTATCTTTTTTCTTTCCTCTGTTTGCTGGGTAGGGTTGAAATTCGCAAATTGACAAACTTGGATTTTTGGGATCATTACAGGTTTTCTCATTTGGCTTCGCTTTCTCAGTTCTCAAACGGTGTATTTTGGTTTCTGGGAAATGGAAGGAAAGGAAACAAAAAGGAAATATACTTTACTTACTTAAGGGTACTCTTTATTGTGATTAAGTGTTCAAAACATACTGAATTTGACTTACAAAAGTGATAATATCTTCTTCATTTTCTTCGCCTGACTGTTATGCTCACATATTATTAGGAAATCAACTTACTCAGGGTTATCCTTTTTTGTGATAAGTGTTCAAAACATACTGAATTTGACTTACAGAAGTGACAACATCTTTATCTTCTTCTTTCTTCCCCTGATTGTTTTTGTGCACATGTTTTTAGGATAGGAAAGCAAGCAGTTCCTTCACCCGTCGTGGTTCCATGATCTATACCAAGACGCCCTCGAGAGAATCAGTAATTAAAAAAGTAAGAATTCAAGACTTTTGCTGGTTGTTTTTTCTTTATCTCATCGTCATTTGGTTTTTAGTAATTGATAGAAAACTGGCTCTGATGTTGAATTTGTCTGCAAATATTGGTTCAGAAAGTATGTTGAATCATGTGTTGGTCAATTAAATTTATGATTAATAACTTTATCAAGACTGGTTTCTGTTATTACTAAACTGCAATTATGCACTCTTCCCTTTTACTATCCTTCCATCTGTGTTTTTTGTCTTCTTATCTCTCTCTGTCACTGCATGTAGTGCTTTGAGGCAATTAAGTCTCAATTATTAGTATGTCCTTATGAATATAGGGCTGAAAGTATAAACTTTTCTCTTTCTATCTGTAAAACATATGGTTTAATTGTAGTTTAAATTTGTTTAAGAGCTGCATTCGTTCCTTCCCAACTCTCGCACGTAATTTAGCCCTTCTCTTCTTCCCTCCTTCAGGGATAAAAATGAAAATTTTCACTCCCTGCCGG
>JARAOO010000115.1:20000-21449 GCA_029379385.1 Quillaja saponaria
GGGGGCTCCATTGTAGAATTCAGACCTAACCATTAATCGAGAGGCGATGGGAACGACGGAACCTGTGAATACATAAGATTCCATTAAAAACGAATCCTAAGGATTCATTGGGTAGGATGGCGGAACGCACCAAGGACCAATCCATTTATTCTGAGGGGTCATCGGCTAACCCTAAATCTGAAATAGATATTGAAAGAGTAAATATTCGCCCGCGAATATTTTGATTTTATTGGATTTATAAATTTTGGCCAATCCGATATGATAATAAAAGGCAAAACAAAAGAAAGACTCATTATAACAATAACATTAGAACAAAAAAACATTATCTATTTATCTATTTAGATATTATATAGATAGCAAGAATTGTCTAGAATCTATAATCTAAATAGAATACATGTTTAGTTCTATATCAAAACAAGCTATACAAATTTCCAATAGACCCATAGAAATATATGTATATTCTTTTTTAATCGTTTCATTCGTGAGGAGCTGGATGAGAAGAAACTCTCATGTCCAGTTCTGTAGTAGAGATGGAATTGAGAAACAACCATCAACTATAACCCCAAAAGAACCAGATTCCGTAAACAACATAGAGGAAGGATGAAAGGCATATCCTACCGAGGTAATCATATTTGCTTCGGTAGATATGCTCTTCAGGCACTTGAACCCGCTTGGATCACATCTAGACAAATAGAAGCAGGGCGGCGGGCAATGACACGAAATGCCCGCCGCGGCGGAAAAATATGGGTACGCATATTTCCAGACAAACCAGTTACAGTAAGACCTACAGAAACGCGTATGGGTTCGGGAAAGGGGTCTCCCGAATATTGGGTAGCTGTCGTTAAACCAGGTAGAATACTTTATGAAATGGGAGGAGTCGCAGAAAATATAGCCAGAAAAGCGATTTCAATAGCGGCGTCAAAAATGCCTATACGAACTCAATTTATTATTTCGGGATAAAATAAGAATGTAGAACCAAAGGAAAGGGGTCTTTGGGATGAAAAAAAAAAAAAAACAATTGCAATTGTAGGTTTCTTTTTTTTTTTTTTGACAAACAATATTTCTTTTTTTTTTACTTCGACTTTTGCACCACTGAAAGAACAGAAAAAAAAAAATGATATGATTCAACCTCAAACCCATTTGAATGTAGCGGATAACAGCGGGGCCCGCGAATTGATGTGTATTCGAATCATAGGAGCTAGTAATCGACGATATGCTTATATTGGTGACGTTATTGTTGCTGTAATCAAGGAAGCAGTACCAAATACACCTTTAGAAAGATCAGAAGTGATCAGAGCTGTAATTGTACGTACTTGTACAGAACTCAAACGTAAGAACGGTATGATAATACGATATGATGATAATGCTGCGGTTGTCATTGATCAAGAAGGAAATCCAAAAGGAACTCGAATTTTTGGTGCGATTGCCCGGGAATTGAGACAGTTAAAT
>JARAOO010000116.1:17500-20562 GCA_029379385.1 Quillaja saponaria
ATACTAGAACTCATGCCTTTTCGAGTATCTTATCCCATTTTAAAATGGGTTTCTTCTGCAGCAGCAAATGCTAGTCACAATATGGGTTTCAAGGAAGCAAAGTTTAGTCATTAGTAAAGCTGAAGTCAATAAGGGTACTACTGTGAAAAAATGAAAACCTCGAGCTCGAGGACGAAGTTATCCAATAAAAAAAACCACTTGTCATATAACTATTGTATTGAAAGATATATCTATAAATGAACAATCGTATCAAAGACGAAAATATGGCCGATTATATTATACTTAATAAAAAAACCGGATGGAATAGATAAAAAGAAGTACACAGATACGACGTGTCATTATATGTATAGTAGTGGGGGATTATGGGACAAAAAATAAATCCGCTTGGTTTCAGACTTGGTACAACCCAAAGTCATCATTCTCTTTGGTTTGCACAACCAAAAAATTATTCCGAAGGTCTACAAGAAGATAAAAAAATACGAGATTGTATCAAGAATTATGTACAAAAAAATATAAGAATATCTTCTGGTGTCGAGGGAATTGCACGTATAAAGATTCAAAAAAGAATCGATCTGATTCAGGTTATAATCTATATGGGATTCCCAAAGTTATTAATAGAAGGTAAGCCTCGCAGAATTGAAGAATTACAGATGAATGTGCAAAAAAAATTTAATTGTGTGAACCGAAAGCTAAACATTGGTATTACAAGAATAGCAAACCCTTATGGACACCCTAATATTCTTGCAGAATTTATAGCCGGACAATTAAAGAATAGAGTTTCATTTCGTAAAGCAATGAAAAAAGCTATTGAATTAACTGAACAAGCAGGTACAAAAGGAGTTCAAGTACAAATTGCAGGACGTATCGACGGAAAAGAAATTGCGCGTGTCGAATGGATCAGAGAAGGCAGGGTTCCTCTACAAACCATTCGGGCTAAAATTGATTATTGTTCCTATACAGTTCGAACTATTTATGGGGTATTAGGCATCAAAATTTGGATATTTGTAAACGAAGAACAATAAGCTTTTACTTATCTTTAACGTTTAAATAAAAAAAATAAGCAATTTTATAAGGTTGAATAAAAATTAGATTAATCGTTTGATATTGATATAATTGCTATGCTTAGTGTGTGACTCGTTGGTTTGTTTAGAGTGGTTAGGATTCAACAAAAAAAGAAATTGGCCCATAGTATGAATTAATAGTATGAATTAATAACTATAATAGTATGAATTAATAACTATAAAACTAATAACCAACTCATCGCTTCGCATTATCCGGATCTAAAGAAAAGAGCCAGTCAAGATATAAGTAAAGATATATTGGTGATATCATTATAGCAACTGAAATCTTTTTTTCATAAAAAAAAAAAAGAAAAACGAATCTGATTATGAATCTGATTATGAGTTGGGAAGCAATAAAAATACGCGGATAAATGGAAGGGTGAAAGAAAGAGAGAAAAAGAATATCAATGATCTAGGATTCCAATATGTAAGGTCTATGAATCATCTCATAAAACGTAGTGTAATAAAGCATCAATACGGATTGATTCATAATTAGCTGAATATATTCATAAAACAAACAAATCAAGAGCCTCGAGTCAATAAAAACTGAGAAGGTTGACTCAAGAACAAATTTCATTGGGGGCTCCATTGTAGAATTCAGACCTAACCATTAATCGAGAGGCGATGGGAACGACGGAACCTGTGAATACATAAGATTCCATTAAAAACGAATCCTAAGGATTCATTGGGTAGGATGGCGGAACGCACCAAGGACCAATCCATTTATTCTGAGGGGTCATCGGCTAACCCTAAATCTGAAATAGATATTGAAAGAGTAAATATTCGCCCGCGAATATTTTGATTTTATTGGATTTATAAATTTTGGCCAATCCGATATGATAATAAAAGGCAAAACAAAAGAAAGACTCATTATAACAATAACATTAGAACAAAAAAACATTATCTATTTATCTATTTAGATATTATATAGATAGCAAGAATTGTCTAGAATCTATAATCTAAATAGAATACATGTTTAGTTCTATATCAAAACAAGCTATACAAATTTCCAATAGACCCATAGAAATATATGTATATTCTTTTTTAATCGTTTCATTCGTGAGGAGCTGGATGAGAAGAAACTCTCATGTCCAGTTCTGTAGTAGAGATGGAATTGAGAAACAACCATCAACTATAACCCCAAAAGAACCAGATTCCGTAAACAACATAGAGGAAGGATGAAAGGCATATCCTACCGAGGTAATCATATTTGCTTCGGTAGATATGCTCTTCAGGCACTTGAACCCGCTTGGATCACATCTAGACAAATAGAAGCAGGGCGGCGGGCAATGACACGAAATGCCCGCCGCGGCGGAAAAATATGGGTACGCATATTTCCAGACAAACCAGTTACAGTAAGACCTACAGAAACGCGTATGGGTTCGGGAAAGGGGTCTCCCGAATATTGGGTAGCTGTCGTTAAACCAGGTAGAATACTTTATGAAATGGGAGGAGTCGCAGAAAATATAGCCAGAAAAGCGATTTCAATAGCGGCGTCAAAAATGCCTCTATACGAACTCAATTTATTATTTCGGGATAAAATAAGAATGTAGAACCAAAGGAAAGGGGTCTTTGGGATGAAAAAAAAAAAAACAATTGCAATTGTAGGTTTCTTTTTTTTTTTTTTGACAAACAATATTTCTTTTTTTTTTACTTCGACTTTTGCACCACTGAAAGAACAGAAAAAAAAAAAATGATATGATTCAACCTCAAACCCATTTGAATGTAGCGGATAACAGCGGGGCCCGCGAATTGATGTGTATTCGAATTCATAGGAGCTAGTAATCGACGATATGCTTATATTGGTGACGTTATGTTGCTTGTAATCAAGGAAGCAGTACCAACTACACCTTTAGAAAGATCAGACGTGATCAGAGCTGTAATTGTACGTACTTGTACAGACTCCAACGTAAGAACGGTATGATAATACGATATGATGATAATGCTGCGGTTGTCATTGATCAAGAAGGAAATCCAAAAGGAACTCGAATTTTTGGTGCG
>JARAOO010000117.1:0-5000 GCA_029379385.1 Quillaja saponaria
AACACGACGATTCTAATCTAAAATCTAAAAAAAAAAAAAGGCTTTGAATGAAATCGTAAGAATCTGTATGCTGTACGCTTTTTTTTTTTCCTGGGATTGTAGTTCAATTGGTCAGAGCACCGCCCTGTCAAGGCGGAAGCTGCGGGTTCGAGCCCCGTCAGTCCCGATGGATACAAATCCAATAAAAAATACATCAATTCATCTCTCCATTTTCTGTGAAAGGGAGTCCAAATAACATAATTTAATTCCCAACGGGGATCCCTTTTTTTTTTCTTTAAGGTAAGGGTTCCGCCGAAGAAAGAACAAACTCTTAAATTTGAAATGAAAGTCAAGAAATTTTTGATTGGATCAGGAATCCAATTTGGAATTGGTATGGATAAAAGATCTTCCTATGTTATACTATTCAATTCTCGACGATGAGTCGGTTTGATAGCTCAGATATTGTTATTCATGATATTGATCCGATTCGATGTCATCGAGATGTAATTCATCCCATTGAATTTACCGACGAAAGATTTATCATCTTTATCTCTATGGGACGAAATCCCGAGTTATTGCGAATTAAAAAAAAAATGAAACGATGATATTATGGAAGTAAATATTCTCGCATTTATTGCTACTGCACTGTTCATTCTAGTTCCTACTGCCTTTTTACTTATAATATACGTAAAAACGGTCAGTCAAAGTAATTAATTTGAATTAAACTTGACTTCTTAGTTCTTATCAATGATTGAAGAAATCAAATGAAAAAAGGATTTCAATTTCGCGCCTTAGTCTTAAATGAAATGATGTCTTAAATGAAATGATCGGACTAGAATCAGCAGGATTCTATGAGATCTGATAGTATGGTAGAAAGAAAGAAAATCGATTTTCTTTCTACCGTACTATCTATTATTGTAGTGTATAAAGTTGTACTGTATAAAGATACAGGTTTTATATAGATCAATCTACAATATGTATCTTCATATTCATATAGATATATATATATGTAATGTACATAACATCCTAATTTTATTTCTTTGTTTAATCTATTTGATTTGTATTGGTTTCAATCAATCTGAAAGAATCACAACTCTTATTCTTGCGATTCTAATTTCTAGATTTCGGATTCTTTTCAAGGCGAATCTCAGTATCATATTAATCCTATTAAAAAAATCAAGTAATCTTTTTAGCATTCCGAAGAAGTAATTGATTAAATAGTTGACAAATGATACGGGGGTTCTATGGGGGAACTTTTCGTATTTCGAAAAGGTTAGTAAACCACACCGATTTTTAACATTTGAATCATGATATGAAATAACTTCAATAAAGCATAAATCCAATTTCGAAACTAAAAATAAAGAATAAAATAAAACAAGCGGTAAGCACGTAATATGTGACTTGTCCATGGCAATATCTTACTTATTATGTGTAGTATCTCGTTGGACAACCACTATGTCTATGTTGTTTCCCATAGAAAGTGTGTATCTGATTAATAACAAATAACCGAACTTTTTTCTTGTCTCTTTGTGAAAAAAGTTGAAAAAAAAAAAGGGGGGGGGACAAAAAGAAAAGGTTCCGCGGTTTCTCATTATCCATCTATAACTTTGGTAAGAGCCGGTTCATCGAAATAGAATTAGGAAGAATTCGGTTGGAATAAATTTCCTTTACTTTCGAAATAGTAACATGGGATGGGAATAGTTGAAATATTTGTTTGATTGAAAGAGTATTATTTATATATCTTATTCATAGAATCCGTTACTCCACTAGAATACAATATAATTCCGAAATGTAGATATTTTTTTATTGAATTGAAAAATGGAATTAATGAATTAAATGAAATAGTTAATAAAAAAAAAAAAATTACAGAACCATCTATAAAACAATTGATACAGTTTGAGTTTGATCCCCCAAATCAATTAGTAGTACCTTTAGAGTCCACTTCTTCCCCATACTACGAGTGAAAGGGAAAATGTAAAGACTACCATTAAAGCAGCCCAAGCTAGACTTACTATATCCATGTGAATTATGCCCCTTATCTTTATGAATATGAAGGAATTATTCCATTATTGTTCACTAATAATAGTGGAATCACTGGCGCAGAGTCAAAAAGGGATTCTGGCCCAACACCGTTGACGAAACAATACAAGAAATCCAATGTTAACATTTAACAAGTTCTTATATTATTTTTAGTATAATCGGAAAACATTAAGCATAAACAAAATACCCGGCTTGGAAGTATCAAGGGAATGTTACTAACAGATAGGAATAATAAGATCTATACTTTCTTTTGTTGCCCTCCATTTCATTAAGTAAAGTAAAAAAATATAGAATCAAGATAGATTACTATCTATGAAATACTCCTATTTCCCATTTGATCTAATCCTTACCGTCTCCCGAATGTCTCTGTAAAACAATCGGAAGACAGCCTATTTAATTCTTAACTTCTTAACTAGGGGTTACCGAAAAGAAAGAATTTCTTTTTGTACTTTCTTTTTCTTAATTTAATTATTTATATTAATTTAATATTAATTAATATAAATAATTAAAAGAAAGCCAATTAGCTATTCAATCTAACTAATATTGAATGAATCCAGGAGCACTCATAGACTTTCATGAGTCTGTCTAGAAAGTTTCTTCCGCTCCTTCCGCAACTACAAATGAAATTGGATTCCCTGTCCGCTCTATCCAATCTAATTTAAGACCCAGTCAATAGACAGACACTACATTAGTAGCGGAGTAGAAAGGCTATCATATCAAGATTTACCGACTCCCCTTCACTACTATAATCTTTCCTTGAATCCGAGACGCAAGGATTTGCAGCATTTTAGAGAACAAAACCCGCAGATGCTTAAAATTTAGAATCTAGCAAGTATCAAGAGTCCCTTTCCTCTGCCTGCTTGCTTCTGCTGGAAAGAAAATGGGCAAGTTTTATATCAGCAAAACAGAAAAAGCTATTTCTCTTTTGTCGATCAGGCGACACCCGGATTTGAACTGGGGAAAAAGGATTTGCAGTCCCCCGCCTTACCGCTCGGCCATGCCGCCAAAACGATAAAAATATATGAAAATACCCCCTCCCCCCAAAAAAAAAATAAGGGGGGTTACTAAACTTCTTTTTTTTTATTGTACTTGTATCTTAAATTCCGTTTTTCTGAATCCCGTCCCTAAAAGAAATCCTTCCCCTTTTTTGTTTTGATTGGATCCCTCCTTTCGATTGATTGTATAGTATCTTAAAACACATAATATCTAAAAGCTTTCCCTTCCCTTTTTCTATTGAAAAGCCAAACCAAACGTGGATTTTCAGTCACAAAGGCATAAATTCGGGACAAATCGGAACCATTAACTATTAACTTAACTGTGAATTCACGAACGATTCTTGGATTTGAATCTCAAATGGTTTTTCCCTAATGAGATAAGAAAATCCAAATTGATACATAACTAATTAGTATTGATTCTTTTCAATAAAAAAAAAATCCTTCTCCATTTTAATTATAACAGCAATTATCAGTATATGTAAACCCCAGAACATAAATTGTTACACAGATAAGATATTATCTAATCGGGTATCTTATCCGTATATAATGCCTATAGGGAATTTTCGGGAAATTCGAAATTATCGTGCTTCCATTTTTACAATTTTTCATTAAATAGATTGAATAGAAAATTCAAATTTAGCACGACATGTGTTGTCCCGAATGGGGCTGCAATAAAGGAAGAGACATATATAGATAGCTATAGTTATATCTGCACATGTTTAATAAATACAAGCCTTATTACGCACTTCAATCTAATCGTATTCTACAAATTCTACTAAAAAAAAAAAATAGGTCAAAATATATCTCTTCTTTACGAATTCTTTTTTGAACAATTGAATCCACGAAAAGGTTAAGTGCGAAAAAAAAAAATTCTATCGTTTTTTTGATTATTAGGTCTTTATCTCATCGAACAGATCAAATCCCGAATTCATTGATTTTTATGGTATCCAATCGAATTGGAATATGGAATATCATAATAATGGTAGAAATTGAATCACTTTTTTGTTTTGATATTCTATACAAAACAAAACTCCATAAGTCTAGGTGGACTTTTTCAATTCCTTTCCATTTGTAATTTGTATCTGTTGCAAATTCCAATTTGAGTATAAAATTCTATTTTTTCCTCTGTTCATAGGTATTTCATACATTCCATATATGGGGTTAGGTAAAATTTCATGTGATTCAGTAAACAGAATAGAAATTCCATCATTGCTAGATCCATTCAGATGAAGAATGAGAGCAAATAATGGGATATATTCTATAAATGGGGAAATCAAAAATGCTTGGGAGTGGAAATGAGGGGGTGTCTACAATACCCGGGTTGAATCAGATACAATTTGAAGGGTTTTGTAGGTTCATTGATCAGGGCTTAACAGAAGAACTTTATAAGTTTCCAAAAATTGAAGATACAGATCAAGAAATTGAATTTCAATTATTTGTGGAAACATATCAATTGGTAGAACCCTTGATAAAAGAAAAAGATGCTATATATGAATCACTCACATATTCTTCTGAATTATATGTATCCGCGGGATTAATTTGGAAAACCGGCAGGGATATCCAAGAACAAACAATTTTTATTGGAAACATTCCCCTAATGAATTCTCTGGGAACTTTTATAGTAAACGGAATATACAGAATTGTAATCAATCAAATATTACAAAGCCCCGGTATCTATTACCGGTCAGAATTGGACCATAACGGAATTTCTGTCTATACTGGCACCATAATATCAGATTGGGGGGGAAGATTAGAATTAGAGATTGATAGAAAAGCAAGGATATGGGCTCGTGTGAGTAGGAAACAGAAAATATCTATTCTAGTTCTATCATCAGCTATGGGTTCGAATCTAAAAGAAATTCTAGAGAATGTTTGCTACCCTGAAATTTTCTTGTCTTTCCTGAATGATAAGGAGAAAAAAAAAATTGGGTCAAAAGAAAATGCCATTTTGGAGTTTTATCAACAATTTTCTTGTGTAGGCGGGGA
>JARAOO010000117.1:12500-17500 GCA_029379385.1 Quillaja saponaria
TTTTCATTCCCGAAGAAGTGCATATTTTACCCGAATCCTCCTTCATAATGGTACGGAACAATAGTATTATTGGAGTAGATACATCAATCACTTTAAATATAAGAAGCCAAGTAGCCGGATTGGTCCGAGTGGAGAAGAAAAAAAAAAGGATTGAACTCAAAATCTTTTCTGGAGATATCCATTTTCCTGGAGAGATGGATAAGATAGCCCGACACAGTGGCATCTTGATACCACCTGGAACGGTAAAAAAAAAAAATTCTAAGGAATCAAAAAAATTTAAAAATTGGATCTATGTCCAATGGATTACACCTAGCAAGAAAAAGTATTTTGTTTTAGTTCGACCCGTAATCATATATGAAATAGCGGACGGTATAAATTTAGTAAAACTTTTCCCCCGAGATCTGTTGCAGGAAAGGGATAATCTGGAACTTAAAGTTGTCAATTATATTCTTTATGGAAATGGAAAACCAATTCGGGGAATTTCTGACACAAGCATTCAATTAGTTCGGACTTGTTTATTGTTGAATTGGGACCAAGACAAAAAAAGTTCTTATATCGAAGAGGCCCGCACTTCTTTTGTTGAAGTAAGTACAAATGGTCTGATTCGAGATTTCCTAAGAATCGGCTTAGTGAAATCCCATATTTCGTATATAAGAAAAAGAAATGATCTGTCCGGTTCAGGATTGATCTCTGATAATGAGTCAGATCGCACCAATATCAACAATCCATTTTATTCTATTTATTCCAAGGCAAAGATTCAACAATCACTTAGCCAAAATCACGGAACTATTCGTATGTTGTTGAATAGAAATAAGGAATGCCGATCTTTGATAATTTTGTCATCATCTAATTGTTTTCAAATGGGCCCATTCAACGATGTAAAATATCACAATGTGATAAAAGAATCAATTAAAAGAGATCCTCGAATTCCAATTAGGAATGCGTTAGGCCCCTTAGGAATAGCCCTTCCAATTGCGAATTTTTATTCATTTTACCGTTTAATAACTCATAATCAGATCTCGGTAACTAAATATTTGCAACTTGGCAATTTAAAACAAACTTTTCAAGTATTTAAATATTATTCAATGGACGAAAACGGGAGAATTTATAATCCCGATCCATGCAGTAACATCGTTTTGAATCCATTCAATTGTAATTGGCATTTTCTCCATCCTAATTATCATCATAATTGTTGTGAAAAAACATCCACAATAATTAGCCTTGGGCAATTTATTTGTGAAAATGTATGTATAGCTAAAAACGGACCACACCTAAAATCGGGTCAAGTTCTAATTGTTCAAGTTGATTCTGTAGTGATAAGATCGGCTAATCCTTATTTGGCCACTCCAGGAGCAACTGTTCATGGCCATTATGGAGAAATCCTTTACGAAGGAGATATATTAGTTACATTTATATATGAAAAATCGAGATCTGGTGATATAACACAGGGTCTTCCAAAAGTAGAACAGGTATTAGAAGTGCGTTCGATTGATTCAATATCGATGAACCTAGAAAAGAGAGTTGAGGGTTGGAACGAGCGTATAACAAGAATTCTTGGAATTCCTTGGGGATTCTTGATTGGTGCGGAGCTAACTATAGTGCAAAGTCGTATCTCTTTGGTTAATAAGATCCAAAAGGTTTATCGATCCCAGGGGGTGCAGATCCATAATAGACATATAGAAATTATTGTACGTCAAATAACATCAAAAGTGTTGGTTTCAGAAGATGGAATGTCTAATGTTTTTTTACCCGGAGAACTAATTGGATTGTTGCGAGCTGAACGAACGGGGCGTGCTTTGGAAGAAGCGATCTGTTACCGAGCCCTATTATTGGGAATAACGAAAACATCTCTGAATACTCAAAGTTTCATATCCGAAGCGAGTTTTCAAGAAACTGCTAGAGTTTTAGCAAAAGCCGCTCTCCGGGGTCGTATCGATTGGTTGAAAGGTCTGAAAGAGAACGTTGTTCTAGGGGGGATGATACCCGTTGGTACCGGATTCAAAAGATTAGTGCACCGTTCAAGGCCAAGGCAACATAACAACATTCCCCTGGAAACCCCAAAAAAGAATTTATTCGAGGGAGAAATGAGAGATATTTTGTTACACCACAGAGAATTATTTGATTTTTGCATTTCAAAGAATTTATGTGATACATCGGAGCAATAATTTCGAGGATTTAATGATTCCTAAGAGCAGATTCATCCCTTTAACCATACGCGGTCATTTTATTTACTATTAGTAATAGTAATAAAGAGAATAACGAATAGAAAAAAATGAATGGCCTGATCATGTATCAACGGCCAATCTTCGGTAGAAGAGAAGGTTCCATCGGAACAATTTTTTATTTCTATTTCATTCAGGGTACCTCGTCTCTATTTTTTTTTTTTTCAAAATTTGAAAAAAGAGAGAGAGAGGAAGTGTGGGGATAAATGACAAAAAGATATTGGAACATAACTTTGGAAGAGATGATGGAAGCAGGAGTTCATTTTGGCCATGGTACTAGGAAATGGAATCCTAGAATGGCACCTTATATATCTGCAAAGCGTAAGGGTATTCATATTACAAATCTTACTAGAACTGCTCGTTTTTTATCAGAAGCTTGTGAGTTAGTTTTTGATGCAGCAAGTAGGGGAAAACAATTCTTAATTGTTGGTACCAAAAATAAAGCAGCTGATTCAGTAGCGCGGGCTGCAATAAGGGCTCGGTGTCATTATGTTAATAAAAAATGGCTCGGTGGTATGTTAACGAATTGGTATACTACAGAAACGAGACTTCAAAAGTTTAGGGACTTGAGAACGGAACAAAGGACGGGCAGACTCAACCGTCTTCCGAAAAGAGATGCCGCTATGCTGAAAAGGCAATTATCTCACTTGGAAACATATCTGGGCGGGATTAAATATATGACGGGGTTACCCGATATTGTAATAATCGTTGATCAGCAAGAAGAATATACGGCTCTTCGAGAATGTATCACTTTGGGAATTCCAACAATTTGTTTAATTGATACAACTTGTGACCCGGATCTCGCAGATATTTCGATTCCAGCTAATGATGATGCTATAGCCTCAATCCGATTAATTCTTAACAAATTAGTATTTGCAATTTGTGAGGGTCGTTCTAGCTATATACGAAATTCTTGATTAATAATAAGATAAAAAAAAAAAAAGATAAAAAGGGGGGAACTCCATCGATTTATGGAATCGGTTACTATACTATTACTGAATCGCGCAAAGCAAAAAAGATAAAAATAACCGGGGATATTGTGTGATTAGTCGGTATCCAAAATATACAATTCAAGTAGACAAGGCGAAAAAGAGATGGTTGAATCAAAATAATTCCTTTTAAAGTTCTATTTCTTTCAGAGGGCAATATGAATGTTCTATTATGTTCCATCAACACATTAAAAATGTTATATGATATATCTACTGTGGAAGTAGGCCAACATTTCTATTGGCAAATAGGGGGTTTCCAAGTCCATGCCCAAGTACTTATTACTTCTTGGGTTGTAATTGCTATCTTATTAGTTTCAGCCATTATAGCTGTTCGTAATCCACAAACCATTCCTACTGACGGTCAGAATTTCTTTGAATATGTCCTTGAATTCATTCGAGACGTGAGCAAAACTCAGATTGGAGAAGAATATGGTCCATGGGTTCCCTTTATTGGAACTATGTTTCTCTTTATTTTTGTTTCTAATTGGTCGGGGGCTCTTTTACCTTGGAAAATCATACAGTTACCTCACGGGGAGTTAGCTGCACCCACAAATGATATAAATACGACTGTTGCATTAGCTTTACTCACGTCAGTAGCCTATTTCTATGCCGGTCTTTCCAAAAAAGGATTGGGTTATTTTGGTAAATACATTCAACCAACTCCAATCCTTTTACCGATTAACATCTTAGAAGATTTCACAAAACCCTTATCACTTAGTTTTCGACTTTTCGGAAATATATTAGCGGATGAATTAGTCGTTGTTGTTCTTGTTTCTTTAGTACCTTTAGTGGTTCCTATACCTGTCATGTTCCTTGGATTATTTACAAGCGGTATTCAAGCTCTTATTTTTGCAACTCTCGCTGCAGCTTATATAGGCGAATCCATGGAGGGTCATCATTGACTAGTTTTCGAAATAGTCTTTTTTTTTAGCTTAGTCCGCGCGCAATGTATGCGCGGTTCAAGATAATCTACTTAGGGAACATCCATATATATATAAGGTTATCCAAATAATATAAAAATAAGGTATATACGATTTAAGGCAATAGTAAAAAAAAAAATAGGGGAGGAGGGGGGTCAAACTAGGTGTGTATGTAATCTAATTGCTAATCGCTATAAGACCACTCTTGTGCTTGTAGATGTTTCGAAGAATGATTCTAGAATCCGATTGAATCTAAGATACGAATAATGGGTTTACGTTATGGAAGAAACACATGTATATGTGATATTAGATATTAACTAATTATATATGAACTAAAGAGATATCTAAATCTGCCCTACTACTGTAAGGGATTCAAATGGAAGTCCTTCCCTTTCGTCTGTAATTGTGAATTGAATATTATATTCAATGAATAAAGAGATTCAATCAAGAAAAAGAACGAAGAATTCAAAGAATGGTTTGAAAAAAAAAAAATAAAGAAATGTAAGGTAAGAACAAAAGTCGTATGGATTCACAAAAACTACGTGGATAGAAACTCAAAAAGAAAGATCGAAGTAGTTCTGCTGATTCAATAAATATTCTTATTTCAATTCGGGATTCTTAATTACTTCGACTGGATAAATCTTAGCGGTGGAATAATTAAGTCATAATCCGTTGGTTGATTGTATCATTAACTATTTTTTTTTTTTTTTTTTTTGCGAGGAACTTATCATGAATCCACTGATTTCTGCCGCTTCCGTTATTGCTGCTGGGTTGGCCGTCGGGCTTGCTTCTATTGGACCTGGGGTTGGTCAAGGTACTGCTGCGGGCCAAGCTGTAGAAGGGATCGCGAGACAACCCGAGGCAGAAGG
>JARAOO010000119.1:5000-10000 GCA_029379385.1 Quillaja saponaria
AGCTGAAGTCAATAAGGGTACTACTGTGAAAAAATGAAAACCTCGAGCTCGAGGACGAAGTTATCCAATAAAAAAAACCACTTGTCATATAACTATTGTATTGAAAGATATATCTATAAATGAACAATCGTATCAAAGACGAAAATATGGCCGATTATATTATACTTAATAAAAAAACCGGATGGAATAGATAAAAAGAAGTACACAGATACGACGTGTCATTATATGTATAGTAGTGGGGGATTATGGGACAAAAAATAAATCCGCTTGGTTTCAGACTTGGTACAACCCAAAGTCATCATTCTCTTTGGTTTGCACAACCAAAAAATTATTCCGAAGGTCTACAAGAAGATAAAAAAATACGAGATTGTATCAAGAATTATGTACAAAAAAATATAAGAATATCTTCTGGTGTCGAGGGAATTGCACGTATAAAGATTCAAAAAAGAATCGATCTGATTCAGGTTATAATCTATATGGGATTCCCAAAGTTATTAATAGAAGGTAAGCCTCGCAGAATTGAAGAATTACAGATGAATGTGCAAAAAAAATTTAATTGTGTGAACCGAAAGCTAAACATTGGTATTACAAGAATAGCAAACCCTTATGGACACCCTAATATTCTTGCAGAATTTATAGCCGGACAATTAAAGAATAGAGTTTCATTTCGTAAAGCAATGAAAAAAGCTATTGAATTAACTGAACAAGCAGGTACAAAAGGAGTTCAAGTACAAATTGCAGGACGTATCGACGGAAAAGAAATTGCGCGTGTCGAATGGATCAGAGAAGGCAGGGTTCCTCTACAAACCATTCGGGCTAAAATTGATTATTGTTCCTATACAGTTCGAACTATTTATGGGGTATTAGGCATCAAAATTTGGATATTTGTAAACGAAGAACAATAAGCTTTTACTTATCTTTAACGTTTAAATAAAAAAAATAAGCAATTTTATAAGGTTGAATAAAAATTAGATTAATCGTTTGATATTGATATAATTGCTATGCTTAGTGTGTGACTCGTTGGTTTGTTTAGAGTGGTTAGGATTCAACAAAAAAAGAAATTGGCCCATAGTATGAATTAATAGTATGAATTAATAACTATAATAGTATGAATTAATAACTATAAAACTAATAACCAACTCATCGCTTCGCATTATCCGGATCTAAAGAAAAGAGCCAGTCAAGATATAAGTAAAGATATATTGGTGATATCATTATAGCAACTGAAATCTTTTTTTCATAAAAAAAAAAAAGAAAAACGAATCTGATTATGAATCTGATTATGAGTTGGGAAGCAATAAAAATACGCGGATAAATGGAAGGGTGAAAGAAAGAGAGAAAAAGAATATCAATGATCTAGGATTCCAATATGTAAGGTCTATGAATCATCTCATAAAACGTAGTGTAATAAAGCATCAATACGGATTGATTCATAATTAGCTGAATATATTCATAAAACAAACAAATCAAGAGCCTCGAGTCAATAAAAACTGAGAAGGTTGACTCAAGAACAAATTTCATTGGGGGCTCCATTGTAGAATTCAGACCTAACCATTAATCGAGAGGCGATGGGAACGACGGAACCTGTGAATACATAAGATTCCATTAAAAACGAATCCTAAGGATTCATTGGGTAGGATGGCGGAACGCACCAAGGACCAATCCATTTATTCTGAGGGGTCATCGGCTAACCCTAAATCTGAAATAGATATTGAAAGAGTAAATATTCGCCCGCGAATATTTTGATTTTATTGGATTTATAAATTTTGGCCAATCCGATATGATAATAAAAGGCAAAACAAAAGAAAGACTCATTATAACAATAACATTAGAACAAAAAAACATTATCTATTTATCTATTTAGATATTATATAGATAGCAAGAATTGTCTAGAATCTATAATCTAAATAGAATACATGTTTAGTTCTATATCAAAACAAGCTATACAAATTTCCAATAGACCCATAGAAATATATGTATATTCTTTTTTAATCGTTTCATTCGTGAGGAGCTGGATGAGAAGAAACTCTCATGTCCAGTTCTGTAGTAGAGATGGAATTGAGAAACAACCATCAACTATAACCCCAAAAGAACCAGATTCCGTAAACAACATAGAGGAAGGATGAAAGGCATATCCTACCGAGGTAATCATATTTGCTTCGGTAGATATGCTCTTCAGGCACTTGAACCCGCTTGGATCACATCTAGACAAATAGAAGCAGGGCGGCGGGCAATGACACGAAATGCCCGCCGCGGCGGAAAAATATGGGTACGCATATTTCCAGACAAACCAGTTACAGTAAGACCTACAGAAACGCGTATGGGTTCGGGAAAGGGGTCTCCCGAATATTGGGTAGCTGTCGTTAAACCAGGTAGAATACTTTATGAAATGGGAGGAGTCGCAGAAAATATAGCCAGAAAAGCGATTTCAATAGCGGCGTCAAAAATGCCTATACGAACTCAATTTATTATTTCGGGATAAAATAAGAATGTAGAACCAAAGGAAAGGGGTCTTTGGGATGAAAAAAAAAAAAACAATTGCAATTGTAGGTTTCTTTTTTTTTTTTTTGACAAACAATATTTCTTTTTTTTTTACTTCGACTTTTGCACCACTGAAAGAACAGAAAAAAAAAAATGATATGATTCAACCTCAAACCCATTTGAATGTAGCGGATAACAGCGGGGCCCGCGAATTGATGTGTATTCGAATCATAGGAGCTAGTAATCGACGATATGCTTATATTGGTGACGTTATTGTTGCTGTAATCAAGGAAGCAGTACCAAATACACCTTTAGAAAGATCAGAAGTGATCAGAGCTGTAATTGTACGTACTTGTACAGAACTCAAACGTAAGAACGGTATGATAATACGATATGATGATAATGCTGCGGTTGTCATTGATCAAGAAGGAAATCCAAAAGGAACTCGAATTTTTGGTGCGATTGCCCGGGAATTGAGACAGTTAAATTTCACTAAAATAGTTTCATTAGCACCTGAGGTATTATAAAACGAGACCGTGATAGAGTTAGTTATAGTATTTGAATGAAATAGATTCATTAATAGATTGTGTCTCACGCATATACCTTTTATAAAAATATTTAATAATTCTAAATATCTAAATAAAAAAAAAAAAAAGAGAAAAAAGAACATGTTGATTAGATCAAAAGTCAGGGGAAACAATCATTTTAGTTTATCATGGGTAAAGATACTATTGCTGACATAATAACCTCTATACGAAATGCTGACATGAATAGAAAAGGAACGGTTCGAATACCATCTACTAACATCACCGAAAACATTGTTAAAATACTTTTACGAGAAGGTTTTATTGAAAACGTGAGGAAACATCGGGAAAGCGACAAATATTTTTTGGTTTTAACTCTACGACATAGAAGAAATAGGAAAGGGTCCTATAAAACTCTTTTTAATTTAAAGCGGATCAGTAGACCCGGTCTACGAATTTATTCTAATTATCAACGAATTCCTAGAATTTTAGGCGGGATGGGGATTGTAATTCTTTCTACTTCTCGAGGTATAATGACAGACCGAGAGGCCCGATTCGAAAAAATTGGCGGAGAAATTTTGTGTTATATATGGTAATCTTTCTGATATCCGAATTATATGAGGAACTTCCATACATATTTGTGAAATGTGAAAAAAGAGAGAAAACGGACAGATTTCTAATATAACTCCTCCTACATTAGTTAATACGTCAAGGGGATTTGACTTTGTATCTAGCATAAAATAAAAAAAAAAAGGATTCATGAAGATTTAATTACTAAATAACTTCCCAATAGTATGCTCTAGGTTCGTTTAGATTCTAATTCTAGGTTATGTTTCAGGAAGGGTTCGACGGAGTATACTACCAGGAGATAAAATAAAGTAAAAATGGAAGTAAATCGTTTTGATTCAACCAGAGAGCATCTAATTTATAGACTCCGGAACAACGATTCGAATGATTAGGCAGTTTTTTCAATTTCAACATTCCTTTTATGGGAATACAATTCGAAGTTCAAAATTTCAGGAAAACCCATTTTCTTCCAATAAATAGATTCAGAATTAAGTTAAGGAATGACAAATATGAAAATAAGGGCCTCCGTTCGTAAAATTTGTGAAAAATGTCGACTGATTCGTAGGCGAAGACGAATTATAGTAATTTGTTCCAACCCAAGACATAAACAAAGACAGGGATAATCTTTCAAAAAACAAAAAAAAAGGGGGGGGCTCCAGAAAGGACCAGATGTACAAATCCAAAATATTATATAAATTTATATAATCAAATAATTATATAAGAAATATAATTATATAAGAAATAGCTAAAATAGAAATAATATTAATAAAATAATATTAAAGAATATAGAATAGAAAGAATCTGTTTTGACATGAAATGGATATATCCATATATCTCTGACTTATATTTATGAGATAATAAAATATGGCAAAACCTATACCAAGAACTAGTTCACGTAGGAATGGGCGTATTAGTTCACGTAAGAATGCGCGTAGAATACCAAAGGGAGTTATTCATGTTCAAGCTAGTTTCAACAATACCATTGTGACTGTTACGGATGTACGAGGTCGGGTGATTTCTTGGTCCTCCGCCGGTACTTGTGGCTTCAAAGGTACAAGAAGGGGGACACCATTTGCCGCTCAAACCGCAGCAGGAAATGCTATTCGGACAGTAGCGGATCAAGGTATGCAACGGGCAGAAGTCATGATAAAAGGTCCCGGTCTCGGAAGAGATGCGGCATTAAGAGCTATTCGTAGAAGTGGTATACTATTAAGTTTCATACGGGATGTAACCCCTATGCCACATAATGGCTGTAGGCCCCCTAAAAAAAGACGTGTGTAAAAATAAACATTAAAGAGATTTCAAGAGAAATAAATAATTCAAGGATTTTATCAAAATATATTACTATGGTTCGAGAGAAAGTAAGAGTATCTACTCGGACACTACAGTGGAAGTGCGTTGAATCAAGAGCAGACAGTAAACGTCTTT
>JARAOO010000119.1:15000-20139 GCA_029379385.1 Quillaja saponaria
TGAGCATCCAAATCTGGGTCAATACCGGCAAAAACATCCCTGAACAAGGTTCTAGCACCATGCCAAATGTGTCCGAAGAAGAAGAGCAGAGCAAACGAAGCATGTCCAAAAGTAAACCAACCCCTTGGACTGCTACGAAAAACACCATCGGATTTCAAAGTAGCCCGATCTAATTCAAAAATTTCACCCAATTGAGCACGTCTAGCATATTTTTTCACAGTAGCGGGATCACTATAACTGACTCCATTGAGTTCGCCACCATAGAATTCAACAGTTACACCTACTTGTTCGACACTATACTTCGATTCCGCCCTTCTAAAAGGAACATCGGCTCTAACAATTCCGTCTCCGTCTACCAAAACAACCGGAAATGTTTCAAAAAAAGTAGGCATACGACGTACAAAAAGTTCACGCCCTTCTTTATCCCTAAAGATAGGGTGTCCTAACCACCCAACAGCTATTCCATCCCCATTGTCCATTGAGCCCGCTCTAAACAATCCCCCTTTTGCCGGATTATTGCCGATGTAATCATAAAAAGCTAACTTTTCGGGAATTTTAGACCAAGCTTCTGATAAACTTTGATTTTCGGCTAGCCCAGCACCAACTCTTCGATATATTTCTTGCTGGAAGTATCCCTGATCCCATTGATAACGAGTGGGACCAAATAATTCAATCGGGGTAGTTGCTGAACCATACCACATAGTTCCAGCAACAACAAAAGCTGCAAAAAAGACAGCAGCGATACTACTAGAAAGGACGGTTTCAATATTTCCCATACGTAATCCTTTGTACAGACGTTGGGGCGGACGAACACTAAGATGGAAAAGACCCGCTAATATGCCCAATGTCCCTGCTGCAATATGATGAGAGGCTATTCCTCCTGGAACAAAAGGATCAAAACCTTCCACACCCCACGCTGGATTTACGGATTGTACCCTTCCAGTTAGTCCATAAGGATCGGATACCCATATTCCAGGACCATACAATCCTGTTACATGAAATGCGCCAAAACCAAAGCAAGCCACCCCTGAGAGAAATAAATGAATTCCAAAAATTTTGGGCAAATCCAAAGAAGGTTTTCCTGTACGTCCATCAGAAAAGATTTCTAGATCCCAATAGACCCAATGCCAGATAGCTGCCAAGAAGCACAAGCCGGAAAACACAATATGTGCCCCGGCCACACCTTCGTAACTCCAAATACCCGGATTCGTTATAGTCCCCCCTGTGATACTCCAACCTCCCCATGAATTGGTTATTCCTAAACGAGTCATGAAGGGTATAACGAACATACCCTGTCTCCACATTGGGTCAAGAACAGGGTCAGAGGGATCAAAAACTGCTAATTCATATAGAGCCATCGAACCGGCCCAACCAGCAACCAGAGCTGTATGCATTATATGGACAGAAATCAAACGACCAGGATCATTCAATACAACGGTATGAACACGATACCAAGGTAAACCCATGGAAATACCCCTTATATCAACAAAAAATAGACACTATGTAACTTTATTGCACTTATGGTATGGACCTCCCCTTTTCAGTGGATTATATTGGGGAAAGGATTCCTATTTGTTCTAGTCTTTTAGTAATAATGGAACAATTCTATTCGTAGGAAAGAAGCAGATCTATTCTATATCCGATAAGTAACAATACGCAATGGTGGAGGGGGGGGGGGTTGACCCTATTTTATATAAGTGAGTGCAGACATATTTGTTCATCATTCAAAGGACCAATTCGTAATAATTTTTTTTATTCATTTTTCCCCTTTTTTTTTTATGATTTTTATTTATGAACTTATTCAATCTATAGATAAAATAGAATAAAGACCAATATTATTAAGACAATAAACCCATCGTTACGCTTCCACATCAAAGTGATATACTACTTAATTCTTTTTTTCATTTAATGCCTATTGGTGTTCCAAAAGTACCTTTTCGAAGTCCCGGAGAGGAAAATCCATCTTGGGTTGACGTATAGTGCGACTTGTCAGATATATTGGATCATATGGGATTTCCCCGTTCTCTCCCCCGATCGAGATATCCTCTCTTTCACCCCAAAAAAGATTGATTGAATCGTCCAAAATTTGGAGCGTGAAGTGTAATGAAGTGCAATTAGATTTTGGGGGGTATCCGGATTAATATTCTCCATTCAGAATAATTTATGGTTGGCTTGGTTGAACCAATAAAATGAAGCATCCAGGCTCTGTTTAGAAAAAAACCCAATTGGTAATATATCTACGATTACTACTTCTATCATATATTCGGCGTAAAACATGAAATAAATTGAAATTCAAGAAAAAAAAAGAAGTCGTAGCAAAAAGACGTGGTATTGAAGTATTTGTCCTATATGTGCAAATCCAAATCGGGCAGATCGTTACTCGGAGTAGAGCATAAACCTAAAAGAATTGAAGAAGTCCATTCAGAAACAAGAAAATGACATCGTGATTTGGATTCGGTCTCGATGAAAACAATACATCAATGAGAAGTTAGTTTGATAAGTTTAGTAAATTCTTATTCTTTTTTTTTATAGGTAAACGGGTCAAAAGTCTTCTTTCTTGAAAAATGTAAGAAAAAGACCCTTCATTAGAAGTTCGAAAGAGCCCCCTATGAAAAAAGAAATAGGGTTTGAAATCTACACATTGATTCTTTTTCGCGATTTTTGGTGAACCGTATGCATCAAAAGGTGCATGTACGGCTCCTAAGGGATAAAATTTTATCCGAATCAACCGACTTTATCGAGAAAGACTACTTTTTTTAGGCCAAGATATTAATAGTGAGATATCCAATCAACTTATTGGTCTTATGGTATATCTCAGTATAGAAGATGATACCAAAGATCTGTATTTGTTTATAAACTCCCCGGGCGGATGGGTAATACCCGGAATAGCTATTTATGATACTATGCAATTTGTGCAACCAGATGTACAGACAGTATGCATGGGATTAGCCGCTTCAATGGGATCTTTTATTCTGGCCGGAGGAGAAATTACCAAACGTCTAGCATTCCCTCACGCTTGGCGCCAATGAGTCTTTTATTTGAGAGAAAAAAGAAGACTATGCCTTCGCCATATGAATATTAAGTAATAATAGCATGGCACTTCGAATTCGATATGAAAATTTTTTTGTTTCTTTTTCCAAAATTATTAGATTATGTATCGAAAGAGTAGTATGAGAAAGGGGGTATTTCCGATTTTATCTGATCTACCGGGAGCCCATTTAAGCGTCACAAACTTTTTTGTTTTCACACCGAAAAGCTCTTAACAATATTTATGTTATAAATTCTGAAAGAAGATGAAAAAAAAAAAAAAGAAACTTTGAGATTGCTGAAGAACAGACGAAATAATAAAGCAACGGAACCATCATAGTATTTTTTTTTTAACTACCCCCCCCCCCCCCTAAAAAAAAAAAAAAAGGGTGGTTATTGGATCATTTACTAATATGGGTCTGATAGACTTTATATTTATTATTTATTTTCTATTTCTTCAATGGAAGGTAAAAATGAATTCCATTGTAGAGCCGTATGCAATACGCAAAAGATGCCTGTACGGTTCTTCAATTCGATCTTTTTTTTATTATTATTCTTTTTTATCTCTCTCGCCTTATCGTGCGAGATAGAGGAACCCTTTAATTATGTTATATCATCAGGGTAATGATCCATCAACCTGCTAGTTCTTTTTATGAGGCACAAGCGGGAGAATTTATCCTGGAAGCGGAAGAACTACTGAAGCTGCGCGAAAGTATCACACGGGTTTATGCACAAAGAACGGGCAAACCCTTATGGGTTGTATCCGAAGACATGGAAAGAGATGTTTTTATGTCAGCAACAGAAGCCCAAGCTCATGGAATTATTGATCTTGTAGCGGTTGAATAAAAAATTAGCAGGGATTCCGCACAAATTCACGATTTTATATTTGATCTTCTTACCCGATTTAATCTAATAGTTAATATATTATTTCTATTAATATAGTAATATAGAAGAAATATAGAATATAAGTAATTCATAATTAATATAGAAGAAATTCATAATCATCGGGTTAGGATTGATCTAAACCAGCTCATTATGTATACGACTCAACATGCCAACCATTAAACAACTCATTAGAAACACAAGACAGCCAATCAGAAATGTCACGAAATCCCCCGCTCTTCGGGGGTGCCCTCAGCGCCGAGGAACATGTACTAGGGTGTATGTGCGACTCGTTCAGATCATGGACTAAGACAAAAGAAAGGAAACCCATTTTTCCAGTATCAGTGATCAGTACCAACGAATAGGATAGAATAGAATGGAAGAACTCCATTAACTATCTTACTTAAAAAAATCTATCCTATCTATCCCTTTTGTTGTGTATCAAATTTATGGTTTCCATTGGTGCAAATCCAATCACCTCCATTTGCAATTTCAGATGAGAAAGACTTCCCCATTGGTAGCAAATGGTTATCCATTAAGCAGGGGAAATCCTATTTGAAAAGCATCAATATTATGTCCTTACTCTTGCAAGAACGGACTAAGAGGGTCAGCTACCCAGCCAATCTTCATACTTAAATACCGTTACTGTATGGGTAGATTTCATTGTAAAAAACCTATTACTAGATAATTCATGGGTAGAGCCAAAGAGTTTGAACTGTACAAGTTAACAATAGCATTGATTAAATGAAGGAAGGGGCTCCGGTGTATAGAGAGGACCTCGCCGTTTAAGAAGTAACCATAGAAACGATGGAACCCACTATTTCTTTATCCATTTATATTTACTTTATTTACTATGTTTTTTTGATACCTAGTATCAATACAATTTTTTTTTTTTTTCTAGGTGAAATGCATAGCAAAAAAAGAATCAAATCGTGGTTGGGAAGGTTATAGTAGCAAAAGCCATTGGAATTTTTATTTTATACATTGGAAGAATCCGTTTTGTTATTAATAGACTAGGAAAGGGAAAAGAATAACTGAAAAAAAAAAAAATAACTGAAAGAAAATAAATCAATTAGTTATTCATCAAAGAATTAGTTATTCATCAAAATTTTATTTATTCAATGACCAGAATTAAACGGGGATATATAGCTCGGAGACGTAGAACAAAAATTCGTTTATTTACATCAAGCTTTCGAGGGGCTCATTCAAGACTTACTCGAACTATTACTC
>JARAOO010000122.1:7500-12500 GCA_029379385.1 Quillaja saponaria
AAGGAGTTCAAGTACAAATTGCAGGACGTATCGACGGAAAAGAAATTGCGCGTGTCGAATGGATCAGAGAAGGCAGGGTTCCTCTACAAACCATTCGGGCTAAAATTGATTATTGTTCCTATACAGTTCGAACTATTTATGGGGTATTAGGCATCAAAATTTGGATATTTGTAAACGAAGAACAATAAGCTTTTACTTATCTTTAACGTTTAAATAAAAAAAATAAGCAATTTTATAAGGTTGAATAAAAATTAGATTAATCGTTTGATATTGATATAATTGCTATGCTTAGTGTGTGACTCGTTGGTTTGTTTAGAGTGGTTAGGATTCAACAAAAAAAGAAATTGGCCCATAGTATGAATTAATAGTATGAATTAATAACTATAATAGTATGAATTAATAACTATAAAACTAATAACCAACTCATCGCTTCGCATTATCCGGATCTAAAGAAAAGAGCCAGTCAAGATATAAGTAAAGATATATTGGTGATATCATTATAGCAACTGAAATCTTTTTTTCATAAAAAAAAAAAAGAAAAACGAATCTGATTATGAATCTGATTATGAGTTGGGAAGCAATAAAAATACGCGGATAAATGGAAGGGTGAAAGAAAGAGAGAAAAAGAATATCAATGATCTAGGATTCCAATATGTAAGGTCTATGAATCATCTCATAAAACGTAGTGTAATAAAGCATCAATACGGATTGATTCATAATTAGCTGAATATATTCATAAAACAAACAAATCAAGAGCCTCGAGTCAATAAAAACTGAGAAGGTTGACTCAAGAACAAATTTCATTGGGGGCTCCATTGTAGAATTCAGACCTAACCATTAATCGAGAGGCGATGGGAACGACGGAACCTGTGAATACATAAGATTCCATTAAAAACGAATCCTAAGGATTCATTGGGTAGGATGGCGGAACGCACCAAGGACCAATCCATTTATTCTGAGGGGTCATCGGCTAACCCTAAATCTGAAATAGATATTGAAAGAGTAAATATTCGCCCGCGAATATTTTGATTTTATTGGATTTATAAATTTTGGCCAATCCGATATGATAATAAAAGGCAAAACAAAAGAAAGACTCATTATAACAATAACATTAGAACAAAAAAACATTATCTATTTATCTATTTAGATATTATATAGATAGCAAGAATTGTCTAGAATCTATAATCTAAATAGAATACATGTTTAGTTCTATATCAAAACAAGCTATACAAATTTCCAATAGACCCATAGAAATATATGTATATTCTTTTTTAATCGTTTCATTCGTGAGGAGCTGGATGAGAAGAAACTCTCATGTCCAGTTCTGTAGTAGAGATGGAATTGAGAAACAACCATCAACTATAACCCCAAAAGAACCAGATTCCGTAAACAACATAGAGGAAGGATGAAAGGCATATCCTACCGAGGTAATCATATTTGCTTCGGTAGATATGCTCTTCAGGCACTTGAACCCGCTTGGATCACATCTAGACAAATAGAAGCAGGGCGGCGGGCAATGACACGAAATGCCCGCCGCGGCGGAAAAATATGGGTACGCATATTTCCAGACAAACCAGTTACAGTAAGACCTACAGAAACGCGTATGGGTTCGGGAAAGGGGTCTCCCGAATATTGGGTAGCTGTCGTTAAACCAGGTAGAATACTTTATGAAATGGGAGGAGTCGCAGAAAATATAGCCAGAAAAGCGATTTCAATAGCGGCGTCAAAAATGCCTATACGAACTCAATTTATTATTTCGGGATAAAATAAGAATGTAGAACCAAAGGAAAGGGGTCTTTGGGATGAAAAAAAAAAAAACAATTGCAATTGTAGGTTTCTTTTTTTTTTTTTTGACAAACAATATTTCTTTTTTTTTTACTTCGACTTTTGCACCACTGAAAGAACAGAAAAAAAAAAATGATATGATTCAACCTCAAACCCATTTGAATGTAGCGGATAACAGCGGGGCCCGCGAATTGATGTGTATTCGAATCATAGGAGCTAGTAATCGACGATATGCTTATATTGGTGACGTTATTGTTGCTGTAATCAAGGAAGCAGTACCAAATACACCTTTAGAAAGATCAGAAGTGATCAGAGCTGTAATTGTACGTACTTGTACAGAACTCAAACGTAAGAACGGTATGATAATACGATATGATGATAATGCTGCGGTTGTCATTGATCAAGAAGGAAATCCAAAAGGAACTCGAATTTTTGGTGCGATTGCCCGGGAATTGAGACAGTTAAATTTCACTAAAATAGTTTCATTAGCACCTGAGGTATTATAAAACGAGACCGTGATAGAGTTAGTTATAGTATTTGAATGAAATAGATTCATTAATAGATTGTGTCTCACGCATATACCTTTTATAAAAATATTTAATAATTCTAAATATCTAAATAAAAAAAAAAAAAAGAGAAAAAAGAACATGTTGATTAGATCAAAAGTCAGGGGAAACAATCATTTTAGTTTATCATGGGTAAAGATACTATTGCTGACATAATAACCTCTATACGAAATGCTGACATGAATAGAAAAGGAACGGTTCGAATACCATCTACTAACATCACCGAAAACATTGTTAAAATACTTTTACGAGAAGGTTTTATTGAAAACGTGAGGAAACATCGGGAAAGCGACAAATATTTTTTGGTTTTAACTCTACGACATAGAAGAAATAGGAAAGGGTCCTATAAAACTCTTTTTAATTTAAAGCGGATCAGTAGACCCGGTCTACGAATTTATTCTAATTATCAACGAATTCCTAGAATTTTAGGCGGGATGGGGATTGTAATTCTTTCTACTTCTCGAGGTATAATGACAGACCGAGAGGCCCGATTCGAAAAAATTGGCGGAGAAATTTTGTGTTATATATGGTAATCTTTCTGATATCCGAATTATATGAGGAACTTCCATACATATTTGTGAAATGTGAAAAAAGAGAGAAAACGGACAGATTTCTAATATAACTCCTCCTACATTAGTTAATACGTCAAGGGGATTTGACTTTGTATCTAGCATAAAATAAAAAAAAAAAGGATTCATGAAGATTTAATTACTAAATAACTTCCCAATAGTATGCTCTAGGTTCGTTTAGATTCTAATTCTAGGTTATGTTTCAGGAAGGGTTCGACGGAGTATACTACCAGGAGATAAAATAAAGTAAAAATGGAAGTAAATCGTTTTGATTCAACCAGAGAGCATCTAATTTATAGACTCCGGAACAACGATTCGAATGATTAGGCAGTTTTTTCAATTTCAACATTCCTTTTATGGGAATACAATTCGAAGTTCAAAATTTCAGGAAAACCCATTTTCTTCCAATAAATAGATTCAGAATTAAGTTAAGGAATGACAAATATGAAAATAAGGGCCTCCGTTCGTAAAATTTGTGAAAAATGTCGACTGATTCGTAGGCGAAGACGAATTATAGTAATTTGTTCCAACCCAAGACATAAACAAAGACAGGGATAATCTTTCAAAAAACAAAAAAAAAGGGGGGGGCTCCAGAAAGGACCAGATGTACAAATCCAAAATATTATATAAATTTATATAATCAAATAATTATATAAGAAATATAATTATATAAGAAATAGCTAAAATAGAAATAATATTAATAAAATAATATTAAAGAATATAGAATAGAAAGAATCTGTTTTGACATGAAATGGATATATCCATATATCTCTGACTTATATTTATGAGATAATAAAATATGGCAAAACCTATACCAAGAACTAGTTCACGTAGGAATGGGCGTATTAGTTCACGTAAGAATGCGCGTAGAATACCAAAGGGAGTTATTCATGTTCAAGCTAGTTTCAACAATACCATTGTGACTGTTACGGATGTACGAGGTCGGGTGATTTCTTGGTCCTCCGCCGGTACTTGTGGCTTCAAAGGTACAAGAAGGGGGACACCATTTGCCGCTCAAACCGCAGCAGGAAATGCTATTCGGACAGTAGCGGATCAAGGTATGCAACGGGCAGAAGTCATGATAAAAGGTCCCGGTCTCGGAAGAGATGCGGCATTAAGAGCTATTCGTAGAAGTGGTATACTATTAAGTTTCATACGGGATGTAACCCCTATGCCACATAATGGCTGTAGGCCCCCTAAAAAAAGACGTGTGTAAAAATAAACATTAAAGAGATTTCAAGAGAAATAAATAATTCAAGGATTTTATCAAAATATATTACTATGGTTCGAGAGAAAGTAAGAGTATCTACTCGGACACTACAGTGGAAGTGCGTTGAATCAAGAGCAGACAGTAAACGTCTTTATTATGGACGCTTTATTCTGTCTCCACTTATGAAAGGTCAAGCTGATACAATAGGCATTGCGATGCGAAGAGCTTTGCTCGGAGAAATAGAGGGAACATGTATCACACGTGCAAAATCTGAGAAAATACCCCATGAATATTCGACCATAGTAGGTATTCAAGAATCGGTACATGAAATTTTAATGAATTTAAAAGAAATTGTATTGAGAAGTAATCTGTATAGAACGCGGGACGCGTCCATTTGCGTCAAGGGTCCTGGATATGTAACTGCTCAAGACATTATTTTACCACCTTCTGTGGAAATCGTTGATAATACACAACATATAGCTAACCTAACAGAACCCATTCATTTTTGTATTGGATTACAAATTGAGAGGAATCGTGGATATCGTATAAAAACGCCAAATAACTTTCAAGACGGAAGTTATCCTATAGATGCTGTATTCATGCCTGTCCGAAATGCAAATCATAGTATTCATTCTTATGTGAATGGAAATGAAAAACAAGAGATACTTTTTCTTGAAATATGGACAAATGGAAGTTTAACTCCCCAAGAAGCACTTTATGAAGCCTCCCGTAATTTGATTGATTTATTTATTCCTTTTTTACATGCAGAAGAAGAAAACTTACATTTAGAAAACAATCAACACAAAGTTACTTTACCCCTTTTTACTTTTCATGATAGATTAGCTAAACTAAGGAAAAATAAAAAAGAAA
>JARAOO010000122.1:15000-20025 GCA_029379385.1 Quillaja saponaria
GAATTTCATCTCATACGGCTCAAACGGAAACACCCAAATACTGGCTGTAACATATATGTATAATAGAAAGTTTGAAATTTCTTAACTGAATTCTTTATGATTCAAATCTTTTCTGAAGATACGAAAAAATAGAAATCCGAAAGCTCTTCTTTGTGGTTATAATGCCAAAATATCAAGTCGGCTCGCTCGTCTTTATGTTGATCGTTACAGGCCTCTTGAGTTTTCTATTTACTTAACTTCATTTTCTTTTCTTTGATTTATTCTTTAATTATTTGTGTGTGTAATGCGGCTTTACTGCTGTCTTCTTTATTATTGATAGGAATTCTCTTGTTAAGACCCTATGAATACATTTTTAAAAACCTCAGATTCATACTAGAACCACGATGATTCAATAAAACCTTCAATCTAAGTCCAAAAATTCCCTGAGTAAGAACCGTTGGATCATCACTTATTCAATGAATAGATATAAGGAAAAAAAATCCAAAGAAAGGTTTATCCTTTGATCAAAAAAACAGAAGCGGAAATTTGAAAGAATAAAAATCTTTCGATTTAGAACTTCTAACTCTTTGAAAAAAGAAATTTGTCCGGCTGCGAGGTCTGAATATTAAGTATAAATCATAGTTCTAATACTTTCGAATCTATTTCATATATTCCGTGCTCCAGATACTAGAATAAATATCCGACGGGGTAAAACCATCTCTAGCAAGATGACAGAACCATTCTCTATACTATCAATAGGATCAATTATAACAAGTCACACACTCATATTCCGGAAATACAGAAACAAAGAAATTCCACGGTCGAACTACCAAACCAAAATCAAAATAGAATGAGCAAAAAATCTAAGACCTAAATGCTTCACTTTTTTTATTAAAAAGCCAGTTAGCGATTCTTGTGAATCTAATTCATAGAAATTCCATCCAATAAAATGGAAGAATTATAAATCTCCAGAATAATAGATAGAAATATCGCAAATAGAGCCATTGCGATACCCATCAATGGAGTAGTTCCCCACCCAGGAGCTACTTTACCATATTCCGAATTCAATGGTTTCAATAAAACCCCTACATTAGTTCGTCTTGGACGAGATCTAGAACTACCCTCAACGGTTTGTGTAGCCATAAATCCTATTTTGTATTCATTGAGATCTGTTGACTTTGTATATCATTCCGCTGTAAATAAATGATCTTATCATAGACCCATTGTGGTCTTGAAATTATAGAATAATGGAAACAGCAACCCTAGTTGCCATCTCTATATCTGGTTTACTTGTAAGTTTTACTGGGTACGCCTTATATACTGCTTTTGGGCAACCCTCTCAACAACTAAGAGATCCATTCGAAGAACATGGGGACTAGTTGAAGTAATGAGCCTCCCTATATTGGGAGGCTCATTACTTCAATTTCAATTGAGATAATGAAAAATCATTTCATTTTTTAGTTGGAACTTTAGGTGGTTCTCGAAAAAAGATAGCGAAAAAAATGATTCCTAAAGTCGAGACTAAGAGGAATGTATAAACCAAAGCTTCCATAGATTTGATCATGGTTTACAATTATAGCTTTCATACCTGTTTATTGGGAATCGTCTCCCGGATAAAGAAAGAGCAAGAGTCAAAGAAAGGCAGGGATTCAAATCAAGATTTATCCGGTACCCTATATCAAATTCAAATCACAAAAAGAAAATAGAAAAAAAAAAGTAGAAAAGTAAGAGAACAATGTTCTATCAGACTACTTGTCTTCTTGTAGTTGGATCTCCAAGTTTTTGGAATGCTCCAAATTCCACTTGAGCATCCAAATCTGGGTCAATACCGGCAAAAACATCCCTGAACAAGGTTCTAGCACCATGCCAAATGTGTCCGAAGAAGAAGAGCAGAGCAAACGAAGCATGTCCAAAAGTAAACCAACCCCTTGGACTGCTACGAAAAACACCATCGGATTTCAAAGTAGCCCGATCTAATTCAAAAATTTCACCCAATTGAGCACGTCTAGCATATTTTTTCACAGTAGCGGGATCACTATAACTGACTCCATTGAGTTCGCCACCATAGAATTCAACAGTTACACCTACTTGTTCGACACTATACTTCGATTCCGCCCTTCTAAAAGGAACATCGGCTCTAACAATTCCGTCTCCGTCTACCAAAACAACCGGAAATGTTTCAAAAAAAGTAGGCATACGACGTACAAAAAGTTCACGCCCTTCTTTATCCCTAAAGATAGGGTGTCCTAACCACCCAACAGCTATTCCATCCCCATTGTCCATTGAGCCCGCTCTAAACAATCCCCCTTTTGCCGGATTATTGCCGATGTAATCATAAAAAGCTAACTTTTCGGGAATTTTAGACCAAGCTTCTGATAAACTTTGATTTTCGGCTAGCCCAGCACCAACTCTTCGATATATTTCTTGCTGGAAGTATCCCTGATCCCATTGATAACGAGTGGGACCAAATAATTCAATCGGGGTAGTTGCTGAACCATACCACATAGTTCCAGCAACAACAAAAGCTGCAAAAAAGACAGCAGCGATACTACTAGAAAGGACGGTTTCAATATTTCCCATACGTAATCCTTTGTACAGACGTTGGGGCGGACGAACACTAAGATGGAAAAGACCCGCTAATATGCCCAATGTCCCTGCTGCAATATGATGAGAGGCTATTCCTCCTGGAACAAAAGGATCAAAACCTTCCACACCCCACGCTGGATTTACGGATTGTACCCTTCCAGTTAGTCCATAAGGATCGGATACCCATATTCCAGGACCATACAATCCTGTTACATGAAATGCGCCAAAACCAAAGCAAGCCACCCCTGAGAGAAATAAATGAATTCCAAAAATTTTGGGCAAATCCAAAGAAGGTTTTCCTGTACGTCCATCAGAAAAGATTTCTAGATCCCAATAGACCCAATGCCAGATAGCTGCCAAGAAGCACAAGCCGGAAAACACAATATGTGCCCCGGCCACACCTTCGTAACTCCAAATACCCGGATTCGTTATAGTCCCCCCTGTGATACTCCAACCTCCCCATGAATTGGTTATTCCTAAACGAGTCATGAAGGGTATAACGAACATACCCTGTCTCCACATTGGGTCAAGAACAGGGTCAGAGGGATCAAAAACTGCTAATTCATATAGAGCCATCGAACCGGCCCAACCAGCAACCAGAGCTGTATGCATTATATGGACAGAAATCAAACGACCAGGATCATTCAATACAACGGTATGAACACGATACCAAGGTAAACCCATGGAAATACCCCTTATATCAACAAAAAATAGACACTATGTAACTTTATTGCACTTATGGTATGGACCTCCCCTTTTCAGTGGATTATATTGGGGAAAGGATTCCTATTTGTTCTAGTCTTTTAGTAATAATGGAACAATTCTATTCGTAGGAAAGAAGCAGATCTATTCTATATCCGATAAGTAACAATACGCAATGGTGGAGGGGGGGGGGGTTGACCCTATTTTATATAAGTGAGTGCAGACATATTTGTTCATCATTCAAAGGACCAATTCGTAATAATTTTTTTTATTCATTTTTCCCCTTTTTTTTTTATGATTTTTATTTATGAACTTATTCAATCTATAGATAAAATAGAATAAAGACCAATATTATTAAGACAATAAACCCATCGTTACGCTTCCACATCAAAGTGATATACTACTTAATTCTTTTTTTCATTTAATGCCTATTGGTGTTCCAAAAGTACCTTTTCGAAGTCCCGGAGAGGAAAATCCATCTTGGGTTGACGTATAGTGCGACTTGTCAGATATATTGGATCATATGGGATTTCCCCGTTCTCTCCCCCGATCGAGATATCCTCTCTTTCACCCCAAAAAAGATTGATTGAATCGTCCAAAATTTGGAGCGTGAAGTGTAATGAAGTGCAATTAGATTTTGGGGGGTATCCGGATTAATATTCTCCATTCAGAATAATTTATGGTTGGCTTGGTTGAACCAATAAAATGAAGCATCCAGGCTCTGTTTAGAAAAAAACCCAATTGGTAATATATCTACGATTACTACTTCTATCATATATTCGGCGTAAAACATGAAATAAATTGAAATTCAAGAAAAAAAAAGAAGTCGTAGCAAAAAGACGTGGTATTGAAGTATTTGTCCTATATGTGCAAATCCAAATCGGGCAGATCGTTACTCGGAGTAGAGCATAAACCTAAAAGAATTGAAGAAGTCCATTCAGAAACAAGAAAATGACATCGTGATTTGGATTCGGTCTCGATGAAAACAATACATCAATGAGAAGTTAGTTTGATAAGTTTAGTAAATTCTTATTCTTTTTTTTTATAGGTAAACGGGTCAAAAGTCTTCTTTCTTGAAAAATGTAAGAAAAAGACCCTTCATTAGAAGTTCGAAAGAGCCCCCTATGAAAAAAGAAATAGGGTTTGAAATCTACACATTGATTCTTTTTCGCGATTTTTGGTGAACCGTATGCATCAAAAGGTGCATGTACGGCTCCTAAGGGATAAAATTTTATCCGAATCAACCGACTTTATCGAGAAAGACTACTTTTTTTAGGCCAAGATATTAATAGTGAGATATCCAATCAACTTATTGGTCTTATGGTATATCTCAGTATAGAAGATGATACCAAAGATCTGTATTTGTTTATAAACTCCCCGGGCGGATGGGTAATACCCGGAATAGCTATTTATGATACTATGCAATTTGTGCAACCAGATGTACAGACAGTATGCATGGGATTAGCCGCTTCAATGGGATCTTTTATTCTGGCCGGAGGAGAAATTACCAAACGTCTAGCATTCCCTCACGCTTGGCGCCAATGAGTCTTTTATTTGAGAGAAAAAAGAAGACTATGCCTTCGCCATATGAATATTAAGTAATAATAGCATGGCACTTCGAATTCGATATGAAAATTTTTTTGTTTCTTTTTCCAAAATTATTAGATTATGTATCGAAAGAGTAGTATGAGAAAGGGGGTATTTCCGATTTTATCTGATCTACCGGGAGCCCATTTAAGCGTCACAAACTTTTTGTTT
>JARAOO010000124.1:0-19950 GCA_029379385.1 Quillaja saponaria
TAGGGTTCATCCACCCTCTAGGGTTTCCATGCATGCATGCTTGCCTTTAGGGTTTCCATGCATGCATGCTTGCCTTTAGGTTTTCCGTGCGTGCATGCTTGCCATTAGGGTTTTCATGCATGCATGCATGCTTGCCTTTAGGGTTTCCATGCATGCATGCTTGCCTTTAGGGTTTCCATGCATGCATGCATGCTTGCCTATAGGGTTTCCATGCATGCATGGCTTTAGGGTTTGCATGCATGCATGGCTTTAAGGTTTGCATGCATGCATGCATTCATGCATTCTTCACTTTAGGGTTTACATGCATGCATGCATGGATGGCATTAGGGTTTTCATGCATGCATCCATGGCTTTCGGGTTTACATGCATGCATGAATGGAATTAGGGTTTGCATGCATGCATGCATGGTTAAGGCTTTGCATGCATGTGTTTAGGGTGAATGGGGTGAATGGGGTTAATGGCTTTGGTGTGTGCATGCATGCATGCATGCTTGCCTTTAGGGTTTTCATGCATGCATGGATGGAATTAGGGTTTGCATGCATGCATTGATGACATTAGGCTTTGCATGCATGGATGGCATTAGGATTTCCATGCATGCATCCATGGCTTTAGGTTTACATGCATGCATGAGTGGAATTAGGGTTTTCATGCATGCATGCATGCTTGCCTTTAGGGTTTCCATGCATGCATGCTTGCCTATAGGGTTTCCATGCATGCATGGCTTTAGGGTTTACATGCATGGATGGAGTTAGGGTTTGCATGCATGCATGGATGACATTAGGCTTTGCATGCATGGATGGCATTAGGATTTCCATGCATGCATCCATGGCTTTAGGGTTTTACATGCATGCATGAATGGAATTAGGGTTTTCATGCATGCATGCTTGCCTTTAGGGTTTCCATGCATGCATGCTTGCCTTTAGGATTTCCATGCATGCATGCATGGCTTTAGGGTTTACATGCATGCATGGCTTTAGGGTTTGCATCATGCATGGATGGAATTCCAATTTGCATGCAAGCACGGTTAAGGCTTTACATGCGTTTGTATAGGGTGAATGCCTTTGGGTTTGCATGCATGCGAGTTTAGGTTTTCCATGCATGCATGCATGTATGCTATTAGGGTTTCCATACATGCATGCTTGCCTTTAGAATTTCCATGCATGCATGCTTGCCTTAGAATTTCCATGCATGCTTGGTTGCCTTTAGGTTTCCATGCATGCCCAACAATGGTTATACCGGGCCGGGCTATGGTTTGCCCGGGGCTTAGATGGACCTTGTGTGAACAGTAATTCCCTTTAAGGCCCAGGCCCAACAATAGTTTTATTAGGCCGGGCTCGGGATATGGTATGCCCGGGCCTTAGATGGGCCGTGTGTGAACATAACCCTCTTATGGGCCCAGGCCCAACAATAGTTTATCGGCCGGGATATGGTTAGCCCGGGCCTTAGATGGGCCTTGTGTGAACAGTGACCACGCTTATGGGCCAGGCCCAACAATGGTTTTACCGAGCCGGGATATGGTATGGCCGGGCCTTAGATGGGCCTTGTGTGGACAGTAACCCCCCTTATGGGCCCAGGCCCAACAATGGTTTGACCGAGCCGGATATGGTATGCCCGTGCCTTAGAATGGGCCTTGTGTGAACAGTAACTCCCTTTTGGCCCAGGCCCAACAATTGTTTTATACCCGGGCCGGGCTTGCTGGGCTGAGCTTGGGTTTTACCGGGCCGAGATAGATTAACCTGGGGCCTAAGCCATGTAGGGATTAGCTGGGCCGGGCTTGGGTTTTACCAGGCCGAGATAGGATTAACATGGGCCTTAGATGGGCCTTGTGTGAACAGTAACCCCCTTATGGGCCCAGGCCCAACTGGTTTTACCGGGCTAGGCTTCGGTTTTACCAGGCCAGGCTATGCTTTACCCGAGCCTTAGATTGGCCTTGTGTGAACAGTAACCTCACTTCTAACCCAAGACAAGATTTACTTAGGCGTTAACTTAAGTATGAATAAACACCAGGTTGGCCAGAGCACACCAGTTAGGTGTAGCGAGAGACCGAGTAGGGTTCACCCATATCCTCAAAGGGCTCAGATTGGACTACAACCCCACCACTATAACCCAACTCCCAACTTTGGTAAGATAGGGACGAGGTTGGCCAAACACAAAGCATTAGGTGTAGCATGGCACCAAATAAGTTCATCCAGACTCTCCAAGGCTTTACAACCTAACCCAGCTCCCAACTTCAGTGAAGACGAGGACAAGGTTGGTCCAGACACACTAATTAGGTGTAGAAAGGGACCGAACAGGGTTCACCTAGACTCTCCTAGGGCTTAGAAGCCAACCCAGCACCCAACAGCATTCAGATGAGGACGAGGTTGGCCCAAACACCCAGTTAGGTGTAGCAAGGCATTGAGTAGGGTTCATCCACACTCTCCAAGGGTTAGAAGGCAACCCAGCACCCAACTGGATCCAAGAAGGGGACGAGGTTACACTAAACACACCAGTTAGGTGTAGTAAGACACTTAATGAAGATGGGGACGGAGCTTGCCCAAACACACCAGTTAGGTGTAGGAAGGCACCGACTGGAGTTCACCAAACTCTCCAAGGGTTTGGAAGCCAACCAAGCACAGAACTTAATCAGGATAGGAACGAGGATGGCCATACACACCAGTTAGGTGTAGTTGGGCATCGAGTGAGGTTCACCCAGGCTCTTCTAGGGACGGTTGGCCCATACACACAAGTAGGTTGTAGCAGGGCATGAAAAGGGTTCACCCACACTCTCTAAGGGTTTAGAAGCCAACCAACACCTAACTTAAGCAAAGATGGGGACTAGTGGGCCCATCCACACCAGTTAGAAGTAGCTGGCCCTCAAGTAGGATTCACCCACACTCTCCAAAGTTTACAATCCACCCCAGCTCCCAACTTAAGACAAGATAGGGATGACGTTGGCCCAGGCTTCCATTAGTGTAGCAGGCCCTCGAATAGGGTTCGCACACACTCTCCAACGGTTTAGAAGCTGAACTAGCTCCACTTAAGACAAGATGGGGACGAGGTTGGCCCATCCATACCATTTAGGTGTAGCAGGCAATCTAACAACGTTCACCCAAACTCGCCAAGGGTTTAGAAGCTGAACCTCTTCCCAACTTAAACCAAGATAGGGACGAGGTTGGCCCATTCACACCAGTTAGGTGTAGCAAGTCCTCGACTAGGGTTACCCAGACTCTCCAAGGGTTTAGAAGCCAACCCAGCTCCCAACTTTAGCCAAGATGAGGACGAGGTTGGCCCATCCACACTAGTTAGGTGTAGCAGGCCCTCGAGTAGGGTTCACACACACTCCCAAGGGTTTAGAAGCCGACTCAGCTCCCAACTTAAGCCAAGATGGGGACGAGGTTGGCCCATCCCACTAGTTAGTTGTAGCAGGCCCTCGAATACGTTCACACACACTCCCCAAGTGTTTAGAAGCCGAACCAACTCCCAACTTAAGCCAATGAGACGAGGTTGGCCCATCCACACCAGTAGGTGTAGCAGGCCCTCGAGTAGGGTTCACACACACTCCCCAAAGGGTTTAGAAGCCGACTCAGCTCCCAACTTAAGCCAAGATGGGGACGAGGTTGGCCCATCCACACCAGTTAGGTGTCGCATGGCCCTCGAGTAGGGTTCACACAAACTCCCCAAGGGTTTAGAAGCCGACCTAGCTCCCAACTTAAGCCAAGATGAGGACGAGGTTGGCCCATCCAACTAGTTAGGTAGCAGGCCCTCTCGAGTAGGGTTCACACACACTCCCCAAGGGTTTAGAAGCCGACTTAGCTCCCAACTAAGCCAAGTTGGGACTAGGTGGGCCCATACACCCAGTTAGGTGTAGCAGGCCCTCGAGTAGGGTTCACCCACCCTCTCCAAGTGTTTAGATCCCACACACCACGATCACACCTAACCCTAAACCTAACCTAACCTAACCCTAACCCCTAACCTAACCCTAACCCTAACCCTAACCCTAACCCTAACCCTAACCCTAACCCTAACCTAACCCTAACCCTAACCTAACCCTAACCCTAACCTAACCCTAACCCTAACCCTAACCCTAACCCTAACCCTAATCCTAACCCTAACCCTAACCCTAACCCTAACCCTAACCTAACCCTAACCCTAACCCTAACCTAACCTAACCCTAACCCTAACCTAACCTAACCCTAACCTAACCTAACCCTAACCTAACCTAACCTAACCCACCCTAACCCTAACCCTAACCCCAGCATGCAACACTAACCTATGCATGGAAACCGTATTTCACACACGAAACAATAAGATATGAATAAAATAAGTTTAGGATTAGGTTTAAATCACGTGTATGGGTTAGGTAGAAATGACGTGTGAATTTTAACTTTTATTTTTTTGATAATTGAAGTGGCGAATAAAGTGTTTTATCTTTGGTCATGAAGAAGGAATAGAAGGGTGTGGTAATAAAATGAAGGAAAAATGCAGGGGAAAAAAAACATAAAATAATAGGTGCACTGTATACTTGGTTGGTGATGAATTCATTACCAGTGGGGACGGCAATGACTTTTTTTTCATTGGTCATCAAGAAGGAATGCAAGGCAATCATAATAAAATAAAAATAAAAATGTAGCAAAAAAAAAAACACATAAAATAATAGGTGCAATGTGCTTAGTTGGTCATGAAATTCATGGCGATTTGGCACATTTTGGTGAATTATCTCGAGAAATTGGAGTGGTTAATGAATGCATTTTTTGTATGGTCATCAAGAAGGCATACAATACTGTTATAATAAAATTAAAAAATTTGTGAAAAAAATCACATAAAATAACTGGTGCAATATAGTTGGTTGTCATTCAAACCCTAATCCATGCATGGAACCCTAATCCTATTAATAGAAACCCTAATCCCATGCTTCAAAACCCTAAGAAAAGAATAAAATTTTGGTTAGGGTTAGTTTCCCTTCATAAATATTAGTTATTACAATTTTTTTCCGCCAAAATTGCACCCTAATACCATGCAATAAATTTATCTAATTCATCCCATTATTTCCATTTGTCTTATTCATCCTATTCCTCCCAAGCTACAAATATGTAATTTATAATTTTCCCACCAAAAGTTACACCTAGTCCTTTGCAGTAAATTCAACCCATTCACTCCAATATTCCCATTCAGCATATAACCTCATTCATTATATTCACTCCATTCACCCTATATTGATTGGAATGTTGGTGTATGTTGTGTGGGTGGAAAAAGAATGGGGAAAAAAAAGAAAAAAAAAGGGTGGCCAAATTTGCAATGTTTTGCATGGGAGAAAAATGGTCACCTGACACTTTTTGGCTATTTTGCTTAAATTATTGGGGTGGTTGATGAATACAAATTTTGCATGGTCATGTAGAAGGCATTCAAGGGTATCATAATAAAATAAGAAAAAACATTTCCAGGAAAAAACACACATAAAATAATGAGTGCAATGTGCTGCATTGGCCATAAAGTGAAACCACTGAACACAATTTGCTCAAATAAACCGGAAAAAAAATTACATAAAATAATGATATCGTGTTTAGGCCGTAGGCAAAAAAAATAAAAATTGCAATTAACTGAAAGGGAGGCCAGAATATTGCTTTTTAGGAAGGCATCTATGTATCATTTTCTGGAATTTTGATTGGGGTTTTGGCGGGTTGGAGAAAAATGGGGTCAAAGTTGAAAAAAAGTCATCCAAGAGAGAAAAACCCTATTTGGAGGGCAAAAAAAATGATTTAGGAGTCGCCGGAACGGCCAAATATATTTATTAATTAATATTACGTATTAACAAATATTACATAATATGAAATATTAAGTATTTAATAATATTATTCATTATTTACTAAATTAGATATTAATAATATTTATTATTAAGTATTAAATATTATTTAACAATTAATATTTATTAAAATAAATAAAACATTTGAAAGTATTAATTATTGAATAATATCTAATTTAATAATATATATTGATAAATATTAGTAAAATTTTAACACAATTTACGTTTTAGTAAAATTTTAACGTGAATCCTCAGAGTTTCCAACAATTCACATTTTGGTAAAATTTTAACGTAAATTAGTAGAATCTCCAACGATTCACGTTTTGGTAAATTTCAACGTGAATCGTCAGAGACTCTAGCGATTCGTCGAAATTTCACTAGAAGTGTTGAAATTTTATAAATATTATCAAACTATATTATTTAATGTTAGATATTATTCAATAAATTAATACTTTCAAATATTTTATTTTATTTTAATAAATATTAATTGTTAAATAATGATCTTATTATATCCAATTAGTAAATAAATGATAATATTATTAAATAATAAATAACTACTCAAAAGTGAACAACAAGGGATTTAATTTCGGGAAGGTCAATGATGGGTTTACCCCTCCAGGTCTCTAAGGTTGTCTCGGGATGGTTGAAATTAGGTTTTGTCAACATTTGGGTGAGTTTTGCATTTTTGTGTGAAAGGACCAAAATGCCCTTATGGTTATTTATTATCTAATAATATTATTAATTATTAGTAAATATATTAATTCAAAAAAATATTTAATAATTAATATTACCTATTAAAAAATATTACATATATGAAATATTAATTTTTTACTAAATTTTATCAATATATTATTTAATGTTAGATATTATCAATAATGACGGTTTTAGCCCTCCAGATCTCTAGGGTTGTCTTGGGATGGTTGAAATTAGGTTTTGTGAACATTTGGGTGAGTTTTGCCCTTTTTGTGTGAAATGACCAAAATGTCCCTATTGTTATTTATTAGTTAATAATTTAATTATTTAGTAAATATTTATTTCAAAAATATATTTACTAATTAATATTACGTATTAACAAATATTATATAATATGAAATAATAATTATTTAATAATATTATTCATTATTTACTAAATTAGATATTAATAATATTCATTATTAAATATAAAATATAATTTAACAACTAATATTTTTTAAAATAAATAAAATAAAATAAAATATTGAGAGTATTAATTATTAAATAATATTTAATATTAAATAATATATTGATAAATATTAGTAAAATTTTAACAAGATTCACGTTTGGGTCAAATTTTACATAAATCGTCAGAGTCTCTTACGATTCATGTTTTGGTAAAATTTCAACGTGAAATCGTTAGAGGCTCTAACTATTTACGTTGAAATTTCACTAAACGTGAAAAATGTTAAACTTTACTAATATTATCAATATATATTATTTAAGGTTAGATATTATTCAATAATTAATACTCTCAAATATTTTATTTTAATAAATATTAATTATTAAATAATGAATATTATTAATATCCAATTTAGTATGTATTAACAATACTATTAAATAATAAATACTAGGGAAAAGTGAACAACAGTGATTGAATTTGGGGAAGATCAATGACGGTTTTACACCTCCAAGTCTTACGGTTGCCTTGAGATGGTTGACTTTTTTTGTCAACATTTGGGTGAGTTTTGCCATTTTCTATTAAATGACCAAAATGTCCTTGTGGTTATTTATTATTTAAAAAATTATTAATTATTTATAAAATATCAAAAATATATTTACTAATTAATATTATGTATTAAAAAATATGGTAGAATATGAATATTTATTATTTAATAAATGTCCAAAATGCTCTTGCAGTTTTTATTATTTAATAATTTATTAATCATTTAGTAAATATCAAAATATATTACTAATTAATATTACGTATTAACAAATATTACATAATATGAAATATTAATTATTTAATAATGTTATTCATTATTTACTAAATAGGATATTAATAATATTCATTATTAAGTATAAAATATTATTTAACATTGATATTTTAAAATAAAATAAAAAATTTGAAAGTATTAATTATTGATTAATATCTAATATTAAAATTATATATTGCTAAATATTAGTAAAAATTTCAACAAGATTCACGTTTTAAAATTTCAACATAATCGTTAGAGTTCCAACGATTCACGTTTGGTAAAATTTCAACGTGAATCACCGGAAACTCTGACGATTTATATTGAAATTTTACTAAAACGTGAAAAGTGTTGAAATTTACTAATGTTTATCAATATATATTATTTAATATTAGATATTATTCAATAATTAATACTCTCAAATATTTATTTTAATAAATATTAATTATTAAATGAAGAATATTATTAATATCCAATTTAGTAAATAATAATAATACTATTAAATAATAAAAATTACTCAAAAGTGAACAACAAGGGATTGAATTTGAGGAAGGTCAATGACGGTTTTACCCCTCTAGGTCTCTAGGGTTGCCATAGGAGGGTTGAAATTAGGTTTTGTCAATATTTAAGTGAGTTTTGTCCTTTTGTGTAAAATGACCAAAATGCCCTTGTAGTTATTTGTTATTTAAAAATATTATAATTACTTAGTAAATATAAAAATATATTTACTAATTAATATTATGTATTAAAAAATATTGCATAATATGAAATATTAATTATTTACTAAATATCAAAATGTCAATGACGGTTTTACCCTTTCAGGTCTCTAGGGTTGCTTTGGGAATATTGAAATTAGGTTTTGTCAATATTTGGGTGAGTATTTGAGCACGTACAAGTGTATAGGGCTATAACGGTACGAGCTGTTTATGAACAGCTAGTGAACAAGTTCGGCATACACTCGCTCGAGCTTAATTGTTTTCTAAGCGAGTTGAACTCAAACTTTATTTTTGGGCTCATTTAGTAAACAAGCTGAGCTTGAAATTTGAAAAACTCGTGACTGCGTATTTAAATTAATTAATTATTTTATTTTTCATGTATAAGATAAACACAAATAAATAAAATTTTTAAAAAATTTGGTCTAATTACCATGATTAGTGGCTGATTCTCTATTACAGGGCCGGTGATCGAACGTCGTGGCCTTTTTATGTGCCCGGTACAATTTATTTTCCGTCTTCCGCTTCTCATTCGTTGGACTGGAAGAATATACCTAAACCAAAGGAATAAAGTCCAGTATTTTAGTCCAGACACAAGGGCTCTCTGGCAGAGACCAGAGAGGCTGATCGCGATCTTCACATGGGCGTCCACTGAAGGTCTGGTGCCTATAACCAGTAGTTTTTCTGGCGTCTTACTACGATAAATACCCTTTTCAACCTTTGTCTGATGACGTATCTCGTCTTTGCCCTGAAATCGATCGCTGGCCAACGATTTACTCAAAGAATGTCCTCCTACTCAAGGTTTGATTTATTGGCCCATTAGGCACAGTAATTTCAGATTTGTGTTGAAATTAGATGTAAAGAAGCAAACTTACGTGGTGGAAATGAATGTGATTCTAGGTGAAATCATGTTAGTAAATGAAGCCGAGCGTCAGCCTCCTCATAAAATTGATGAGAACATGTGGAAGAATCGAGAAAATATTGAAGAAATTATTTTCTTGCTTGAAAGATCTCATTGGCCAGAAGCGGTAATACATGATTTCGTATGATAATTTGTACAATCTCCATTTTATAGTACGGTAGCAAAAATTTCGCTTTTAAAATTAACTTCTCAAGTGGTGCATCTTCTTACATGTCATTTGTGTTAATGATGCAGCTTCAGCAGCAGTCCACACCTTATGACGCTGAAGTTGCAATTGTTTTTTATAATCTCAGAGATAAATTTCAAAATACTTTGAAGCATTTGGAGTCCTTTCAATCTATGAATTCTGAACGTGTATTCAATACAGGTTACTTTTTACTCTTTGCTTCCGTGTGCCTGAATTGATATTTGCCTAGTATTCTTGTCTGTGTAATTCCAATATGATGGTATGTGGGGTAAAATTCACTTAACCCTATGGTTTTTGCTGTAATCACTTTCAACCATGAATTTCAAAATTTTCGACTAAAACTTCATTGAGGTTTGTTTGTCTGTGTAACTAGCACTAACACATAGAATGGGGCTTTAGGTCAAAAACCACGGGGTAAATTGAACTTTATCCAAATATAGTATCTTTCTTTCCTAAGTGCATTTTGTTAAGAAACCCTAGGGAGGGTGTATAACGCATTGATACTGGTCCAAGCATGTGGCATGTCAGGAACAAAAAGAATATCTATATATTTAAAACAAATTCCAAATGTTAACCAGTAGACACAAAACTATGTCAGCAAGTTCGCTTCGTAATACCTTTTTTGAGATGTCCAATGTCTTCTCTTTGTTTTGAAATTTTTGATAGTTGCACTCAAGCTATATACTCCAAAACAAATAAATAGGAAACAATATCCAAACAGCATTTCAAGGCGAAGAAGCAGCTGGGAGTTGAGGAGGGGGTGTGTGCAATGTTTATTAACCTCAACTGTAGGATAGCCTTGTTTTGGTTCCTCGGTCACCTATATTCCTAGATACTATTCAATTTTAGGGTGTAATCCTTTCTCTCCTTTTCCTTTCTTTTCCTTCCGGTGGTGCTTACTGTACACTCCCTGAGTACTTGGAGTTGCACCCCCTACATGCTTTTCTCTTGAATTATTTGGTTAGCAAATATTCAAAAATTCCACATAGTAAGGCTTCATTGTAATTCCTCTGGGACAAAAAAAAGCATCTCAATCATGATCTAGCTGTCTGCAAATAAAGCAAATACCTAAAGCCACATTTCATATTCTAGTTGCATTGTTGAAGTAATCGAGAAATGGATTCTTACTTCTCATTTCTTATGCTTCTCCTTAGGCAGAGTATATCCTCTTTAGAAATCGATTCAGAATTCAAACCATTCAAAGGACCCCCATATGCTCTTATTCACTATGCAGATTCTTAAAGGAGTTAAGAACTCTTTGCTTCATCTCCTCTTTATTCTTTCCTCTCAAACATAACCTATTCACTACCAAGCTGTCAATGTTATTCTTTTTCTTAAGATATTCATCCAGTATTCTTTTTCCTATTTTCATGTACCTCTTTGACCCAAGTAAATATTTGATCTCTTCCCTTAGAGATGATTCCACCCTCCTCCAAAATTTTTCCACAATTCATCTCCCTTTCTATGGAATCCAAAGCATTCAATTCCTCAAAGTACACTTTTTTGTTTTTATGGTTTTTTTCTATGTTGCTAAATGGTCTGATCTTAGTTGTGATTGTTGTTCAGTGAATTTGCAGCGTGCTCCTCCCTATCGGTAGAAATGAATTAAAAAATGAATCTGCTCAGCCAACTTATAGTTGTACTTGTATCATCTTCTGTACTTTGAAGAATATTATTCTTTTAAAGTTATTGATTGGATGTGCAAATTTTTTATTAAAGGGAACTTTGATTTTAGGTCCACCCCAAATCAAATAACACTCACAATGTCAATGCTGTTGCATCGAAATGCCACTGTCCTGAACATCAATGAAATCTCTTTCCCCTTACAAAGCATAATCGATGTAGGATGGGAAATGCCAAGCGCATTCTCTTTTTTCAAATTGTAGTCTTTATTGTATGCTTGCGCCACTTCCATTGTGAATGTTTGAGTTGTCTGCATGCTGCTTTGTGTGATCAGGAAATAAATTTATATGGCATGTGCAAATAAGGCCAAAATGAAAAAGTGTGTATGCATATTTTCAACAGATTTTGTACTGTTCAAATCATCTGGTTGCTGAAGTTGTAAGAGACTTAGCCCTAGCTTGAAATGTACTGATTCTCTGTGACTTCTCTTTATTTATAAATGTATTTATCTAAGTGACTTTTGTTTGAACTTACATCATGTTCCTCACAAGCTTTACTCTGGTAGTTGATCCAACTTTGTATTATGCCTTTCTTTTTAAGTAATAATTTTGCTAAAAAAAAGAAGGCAATTTTTTTGTACACAAGGCAGGTACAGACATGCCCCAATTGTATGATGCCTTTTATTTGCATAATAAGCATTTAAATGCTCATCTTCATTGCACAGCTTCTTTCTAATTCCAAAAAATACTGTCAATGAAATTAGTCAATCATATAATAACCAACTCACTTAAGCATTTAGATCCCATTAAGAATTCCATATGTCCAACAACCTTTTGAATTTTTATGACATCATGGCTGCGGCACCTTTCCAACAACCTTTGGTTTTCCATCAGGTAGCTAGTGGAAAATAACTTCTCCACCTTCTTTAATCTCTTTACCAATTCCTTATCCTTATAAGCTAACAAAATTGATGTACTTTTGTAGTCTCTCTCTAGTCCTTTGTCTTAGCAAAGTTGTAATTTTTTTTCTTTCTATGTAATGGCCCAAAATTGTTGTAATAACTTGCTATGGATACTTAATAAAATTGTTGTACTTAGGAGGGCTTCTTGTCCTCCCCTTGTATTTCTTTCTCTCTTTATAAAATTATTTTCTATCACAGAAAAAGAAAAAAAAAAAAAAAAAAAAAAACTTGCTATCGATACTTAATTCTGTTTCCTGAACATGGACTATGAGGATATGAGCAGGATGTTCTTCCTCAACCTTGCACAAAGAGTATTAAGCTAATGAGTTGACACCAGTGATAAGTAGCAGTTATGATGCGACATTTGATAGTTGTGATTATTTTTTTATTGTGAGAAGAAATATTAAGAAGAAAAGGAAACATAGAGACAGTGCAAGTAAGAAAACAAAACTAAAGTAAGTTCTTGTCAATCTTACTGCATTTTATATCTGCTAAAAGGATTCCAAGCCTAATGTTTTAAAAATTTTGGGGAACCACAAATGAGAAGGACTAGGAATCCTCCTAACAACAAATATACAAAGCACAAGGAAGAAAAGAAAAAACTAAAGATGTTTTTGGCAATCGCATTGCAACAAACACTCCCTGAAAAAAATCTTGCACTTAGTACAAGGAAGCCAAAAGCATCATTTTGTCCCAAATACGATGAATAGTTTGGGAATCCTGAAAAATCCTTACAGTGCACTCTAGTCATACACCAAATTACTGCAATAAAGGTGCAATGCCATTTTTTTGTAAGCAATGATTTCATAGGTGTACTGCCATTTGTCAGTTTAGGCTTTTTGATATTTTTAACAAACCTTGATCTGCCCCTGTTCCCTGCATAATCTTTTATGACTCGTAACTCATTACTAAAGTTCTAGGGGGAAAAGGATGTTAAATGTTTATGGAGCCATGCTTTCTTTGTAGTGATTTGAGGAGTGTGATTCCAAGGATTTTTTGTGGTTGCCATATCTCATAGCATCTTGTCTGGGTTTTTCTTTGGTCTTTTGCTTCAAGAGCAATTCAAGGTGCTTTTTGTTTCTACAGAGAAGGTCTTGTCCTCCTCTCTTTACTTCATTTATATCTTAATAAAATTTATTTTTCTATAAAAAAAAGCACTGGTTCCGAGCAGTATAGTTTGGTCCATGTGTTTGATTGTCTTTCAACCAATCTAAAGTGGTCCTATGATTTTCAATCAACGAGTGCATAATGTGTTTTGTAAATTAATTGCAGTAATGACCTATATGCCTCAAGATTTTTGGGGAACACTAATCAGACAACAACGAGAATGCGCAGAGAGGAATAAGCAAGCTGAGGTTGATGCTTTGGTTAGTTCTGGTGGAAGTATAGGTGATTGATATGCTCTGCTGTGGAAACAACAAATGGATAGGTGAGGCTCATTGCATTCATTTTGCTGGTGTTGCAAGATTTTAATAATGAACTTCTTAAACAACTACTATTATTGGTCTCAGGAGGAGACAATTAGCTCAGCTTGGTTCTGCAACTGGTGTTTATAAAACCCTTGTGAAATACTTGGTTGGAGTTCCACAGGTATCTGTGCTTCTTATTCTTCTTTTTCCTCTTTCTTTTACCTCTTAATTGCATACTTGTTCAGGCATTATACAGCTACTTCTGGCCCTTTATGTCAATGAATTTAAATAACATAGTTAAGGATTTTACTCAGTGTCTATAACTTAATAATCTTCAAAGTGAAATAAGTTTAGTTAAGGGTACTCTTTTTGGATTCTGTTGAATTTGTATATTTTTGGCCAAATTTGCTGCTACTCGCAATATTATGTGTTCAACCACTATTGGTCATGGGTACATATTTTGATTACCTTTTCTTTTCCCATCTACAATGCAGGCATTGCTAGATTTTATTTGGCAATAAATGATGACGAAGGGTATAGAATTACATTTCTATTAGCAAAGGGGAAGACAAAAACTCCATTAGATTTTAACATTTTTGCCTCTTATGACTGATATATATATATAATAATGCAAAAGTTATTACATTATTGGATTTGGATGTCAATCAAGTATGAGACCCTTCTTTACTGGTAGGCCCATGAAGGAGCAGCGGCATCGTTATGGGCCACCTTTATACAACCTCACATTGATGGTTCTCTCTATCCGACTTTTCCTTTCATTATCCTGGGGACGATTTGGATTTAGAAAATTGTGAGATATCTTCCAAATTTGCTTTTCAGTTGTTAGGTTTAAGGTAGAATATGTTTTACGACCACTTCAGTTGTTAGATTTCATGGCTAAATACATTTGTTACTGTTACTAAGTTCATGCATTTCATTCACTAGCCTGATATCGCGTGCTCATAGGTTTTTTTTTTAAATTTTTTTGAAGGATAAACATGCACATTTATTTTAAAGTTCTTTTTTCTTTGGCGAAAATTTTTATACACAATTAAAGAAACAGTTTCCCATTTTAGTTATTAAGAAGAGATACTTTAAAATCAGTTATGTTTTTCCTTAAAAAATGGGTTGAGATTTGTGCTTGTGGATGAGCTGGTTTCTTTTAGTTATTTCTGTAGTTCTTTTTTCTTAAATGAAAAACCTGAGTAGTTAAGTACAAGAGTTAAATAAGTTTAAAGCTGAAGTACGAAACCATAAGGTGTCTCCTACATTTAGAATAGTATAGATAAGTGATCAACTAGTAAGTGTGGATTAAAACAGTGTGAAATTTTGAGATACTTGGTATAATTTCCTGCAAATCCATTTTTATGTAGATTGATTCTCGAAATTAAATTATAGTACTCAATCCAATTAGATTATCGGAGATCAAACTAATGGAATTTGATGACCTGGCTATATGTGTGCTTTACCTTATTGCAAGTTACATGAAGATGAAATTTTACATTTTTTAAAACTGTAGTGTCTTCGTACCAAATCCACTGCATCTAACTACATGATTTCATGGTCAGTGCTATGATGGTTGGAATCTGAGCCTTGATGTTGTGGCCTGGATTTCAGTGAAGGGTTATTTACTTGATAGCGAGTTACATTGAGTTAAAAATTACCATTTAAAACTTATGAGCAGAATTGGTACTAAATTCACTGCACCTAACTACCTGGTGTTGTTGCTGATTGCTATGGTGGAAACAGTCCGAGTTTTGCCATTGTGACTACATTTACCATGAACTAAAAGTCTCGTCATGAGTTGGATCATCGTATTCATTGATTTTTCCAACTTAGACTTTGCTTGCTGAAATAAGAATTTTGAGGAGCCAATTAATACAATTACAATGAACGTAAAAATTATGACTTACTTCAGACTGAAAAATTGTTAAATATACTTAATTTTATTTGTGGTTTATGTCCAGGCAGTTAAGGGGCTGCAAGTCATGCCCACAACCTACGGGTAGTGGGGCAGAGGTTATGAGAAGTGGTTCCTATTTTCATGGAAGCAATTACTATATATATTCTATTGCAATAAGACAGTAACACTTTCCTTTTCTGTTCTTCCTTTTCGGTATAATTTGACTAGGAAGAGGCAACAAGTGGCTGTCTTGGAACGAGCTGTTGATGTCTATGTCACTGAATTTGAAAGGTTTATCAACTTTATTAGGTATCCTTCCAGCTCCCAAGTTCTGATAGAAGTCGTATGCTGATAATCGCAGGAGACAGTTGAAATTTGAAGTGGGCGATCATGTATTCTTGAAGATTTCTCCTTTTAAGGGTGCTATGAGGTTCTGTAAGAAGGGTAAATTAAGCCCAAGATTTATTGGGCCTTTTCAGATCCTGGATAGGGTTGGAACTGTGGCGTACAGGTTGGCCTTGCCCCCGGATTTAGATAGGGTGCACCCAGTATTTCATGTGTCGATGCTTCGAAAATATTTGCCAGATAAATCCCATATTTTACAAGTTCAAGAAGTGCAAGTTGACAAATACCTGACTTATGAGGGGCAACCAATAAAAATCATTGATAGACAAGTTCGTAAACTTAGATCGAAGTTATTCCTTTAGTCAAAGTTTTATGGCAACATCACGGAGATCAGGAAGCCACTTGGGAGTCTGAAAATGAAATGAAGCGACGTTATCCATACTTATTTAATTAATTCCGGTAAGTGATATTTCTTTATTAAAACATTCCTTGAAATTCGGGATGAATTTCTTTCAAGGGGGAAGGTTGTGAGACCCCAATTACCCAATGTGTACGTCAAAAAAAAAAAAAAATTTCGTACTTAAATATATCTACACAATATACATGCATATAGGTGGGTAGGAATTTTTTATTTTAATAAAATGAGTAATTATATATGTGTATATTCATTATCCTTGAGATATATGAATAAGTTATATATATATATATATATCTAATCAATAGGAATATAGGAAAAACTAAATAATAACCACATATTATGGTGAAAGGGTGATATTATATATATATATATATATATACGAAATCATGCCAACTTTGGAGAACCGACTTTCCCCTTCTCTATCTTTCTTTCACCGACTCTGCAGGTTGATGTTATTGCTTGCTGCCAGTCTCCAGAGACTTCCAAAAGAGTCACCTGAATTCAGAAACTCATCCCCCTTTGGTTATTCTCCAACCTGAATTTTCACAAAACATTTTCTTTCCTTCACACTAGCTAAAGACCGCCGACGAGTTGGCCATATTTCCTCCTCTGTTTTGGCCGTGCATCTCCTCTGTTTTGGCCGTGTACCTCCCCTGTGTTGGCTGTGTATTGACTGGGGTTTGTTAAGACTAGTACACTTCTGGTTGTACTCGGGTGTGGGGGGACTTGGCAAGGAGAAGAAATTCAGGCAGCGTTGCTGCCATCAAGTTACAGGTACTGCTGGAAGTCAGAGTCCACAAGCGCAGCCCCTGGAACGGCGACTGGAAGCGGCTCTGCAGAAGCTAGGCAGGCCGGAACGGTTGCAATGTGTTGGCGGAGCGGGCACACCTCACGGACACCGGAAATACTTGCCATAGCCGTGGGTTTTGGCAAGTGTTGGAAAGGTTGTGGACGACAGTAACGGTAAGAGTAGGAATTGTGTATAAACTGGTTGGATAAAAGGTGTGAAAAAGATGAAGAAGTAATGTAGTGGAATGGTGGAAGACGTGGTACTGGATATAATAAAATTAGGGCAGCAAGGAATTCTTGATTTCAAGCATTCAATAATCATTAGTGTACTTAATTGATATGTGGTTATGGTAGAAAATTTCATGGTATTAGAGAAAATTATGTAAATAATTGAATGAATAAGTTGGCATGGAAGTTAGTAAATAAATTTTAAACAAACTAGGAGTGTAAATGTTAAAGATATATGTACAAGAATTCTGCTAGCTATACATTGGAATGAAGGAATATAAAGGTTAGATGAGTATTGCAACTAAGCAAATTTAATATTGTGAATGGAACAATAATTAATATCATTCCAATATAGTTGATTATTTCCAAATAAGATAGTAAATTATTTATTCAGATTTGCCGAATAATTTCAAATATCAAATAAGAAATCGTTAGATTAATTTAGAAGATTGTTAGTAATTTATTGATTTATGACTTACAGTTTTAGAATGTGTCGAGGATATTCCGACACCGTCACATATCAGGCGAATTGATGAGTTTCATTCGTGAACTTGTGAATAAATCATGTGCTTTATGGATATCAGATTTTGTGTGCTATTACATACATGAAATATGAGTTATACTAAAATCTAAGCAATGAGTGATTTCAGCAATTTGATTGAATGATATGTGGTTGATATTGATTGTGTTTAATAAGGGCTAACTCGTGAATATTTTCTGAAAAAATGATTTTTATTTCTGACCATGATTTTAAAAACATTTGGAGTGCTCACGTCCCGGTGGGATGAATTTGTGTACGGAGATAAATTTGGTGTGCGGGCACGTAAATGCCGACAGGGAGTGATATTGGTGTGATGGGCTGAGTTACTCGTTGACCCTTTGTTTGTTTAGTTGATGTATAATTGTTGATTGATTTGTATAAGTTGGTTGATGTTTTAAGTTTATGATTATATGATTATAGTAATCACGTAAGTGTATTAATAAATCTGATGTTTGGTTTTTCTATCGACTTGAATCCAGGTTATTTGTTCATTACGGGCATGTCTACTTTATAGGGAAACTTTGCCAAAATTTCTATAAATTGTTTTGTGTTTGTCTATCTGCATATTCAGGGTTACAGGGGTATTAACATATATTCCTCTGACCAGTCATACCTTCATTTGAGGGTTTGACACATAAGAGTATCACCATCAATTGAATCCTTCTCCTCACTAAATGAGATAGTGCACTCAAACTGCTCGCATTTCTTCTTAAATTTTTTCATATCATTCTTCATCTTCTTGCAACAAAATTAGATGTGCCCCATCTTATGACAATAGTAACACTTCTTATCTCTGTGATCCACCCTCGGTTTAGATTTTTCTCTATCAAATTTCATTCCACGTGATGGACTCCTATCACAATTAGAACTCGTAATGTAAACTCCACCTTCAACTAATACAATTCTTTTTTCAAATATAGTCGATTTATGAGAGATTTCGACATATAAATTTTTTTTTAGCTTCTTCGTAATTCTACTGTAGAATTTTCATTCAAAACATTATACTTTAATTCCCAAGCAAGATCTAAACAAATTGTACTCATAACCTTCATCTTAATTCTTCCCAATCACCATCATTCATTTTCTCCGGCTTCTTACCCGGCAAGACCTTATACAATTCTTGTTGCACAGGGACATCTTTCATAGTACTTTCCTGAAGATTGAAATTGTTCTTCCCATCGAACAACTCCACCTTAAATTTTGTGCCTTCAAATTTTGCCATCATAAACCACTGCCCAGAAATCTACATTAGCTCTGATACCAATTTTAAGGGTAAAGCCCCATTATTGTAAAGTTGTAGGCAACCATAGAAATGACACAATATTTAACGTGAAAAACCTTCTAACTGAGGGTAAAACAACGAGCAAAGGCGACAAACAAAATCCATTATCAATCAGGGAGATTACAATAATCTCTCTCACAATCCCAAATCCCAATTACAACTAATAACCCTTCTCACATAAAAAAAACCTCACAATAAATAACACACACTCTACTTTGTGGCTACCCATACCATTTCTCTGTCTCTTCTATTGCTATTTGTAATATGTTGGCAACACCAACTTACCAAAAAAACCTAACCCTAATGGACTTATAGACAATAAGCCCATTAGCATCAAAATTGATATTTCCTTTTTCTTACAATTTAAGACACAAGCCCAACAATTAAGACACAAAGCGTTGCTCACTAAGCTATATTAGTAAGCTGCAGAGAAGAATTCTAAGCGAATTTCAAGAGCTGGCTGAAGACAAGTTGTGTAATAACATTTGGTGAAGAAGTCTGGGGTTTTAGTTGGAAGGAGGCTTGAAGGTTGTAGTGTGGTTTAGCAGGAGAAAAGGTAGGTAGGCTACCATAATTGAGTTTTAGCTAAAATGTGGCATTCTCTGTATTTGTGTTATTACCGATATATTCTTGCTTAAAAGATTACACACTGTAATTGCAAAATAATATCTTAAAGTTACAGTTTGTTATCTAAAAGTTTTCACATAAACTTACTAAGATCTAGTCACTAATGTTTCTCAGGTCCTTTACCCAAGCTTTGTAATAAATCAGTAAGTGTAAGGGGAATGCTTAGCAACTTATCTACATTGTCAAGAAACACTTAGGTAAGTTTTAAGCAATGACTCATCTTAAAGTACAACACAAAATATAGTAAGTGTCCCAAGGCCACTTTCAATAAATGAGATTAGTGTCTTGAAGT